>PISX010007064.1:0-92375 GCA_004024625.1 Mellivora capensis
CACTGCGCACCCCTCCCCCACCCCCCCAACCGCTCCCGCCCAAGTTCCTAAAAAAGAAAGGTGTAAAGTTTGGTCCAGATAGAGAATGAATGATCAAAGCCAAGCCGATACTTCCTGTCGCCCGGGACGCTATATATAACGAGATGAGTGCACGGGCTGCGGAGACGCCGCGGAGCGCTCGCCCAGCCGCCGCCGCCGCCCAGCGCCTGAGGTTTCCCGGGGACCGCAATGAACCAGCTGCTGTGCTGCGCGCTCGTGGTAAGTGCCCGGCGGGACGCGGGCGCCTGGGAGCCTGCCCGCCGCGGCCCCGCGGGGCCCGAGCTCCGCGCGCTCCCGGGCCCAGGACAGACTGGGGGCAGCTTGGAACCGGAGACCTCCTTCCAGAGCCCATCGCGCCGCTCCTGGCGTGTGTCTTTGCACTGGAAAGTTCCTCCTGGGTTTATGGAAAGGAGAGAGGAGCTCTAAACCCTTTCCGTTGGAATGATTTGTATCCATTTTATTGACTTTCCTCTTTGCAGATGATCCCACGCCCTCTAGGAGTTCATACCATCTTTGCTTAGTTGGATATTACTATGATTATTTAGAGTGGCCGCTTAGAAGCAGAGTTAAGTTGGGAGTTGTCAGTCCTCTTAGAACTTTTATAACTAGAATAAAATCTGGATGCGCTGAACATGAGAGGATACATCATTAGGCTCATTCCCCACTTAAGCAAATGTTATGGGAAATTTTGCGCAACTGGCACCTGAGAAAAAAATCATCCACACACATGCGCGCACACACACACAGGTACACGGGTTTCATAACTGCACAATTTAGCATCCTAATGCAATTTTATTATTAAAATGGTTTATTTCTAGTTCTCAACTTCAATATAATGTGGAAGATATTGATGGACTAATGTTAGTTATGTGCTAAGATAGATTTCAGTAATTGAATTTCGGCACTAAAGAGGGTTACAAGTTATGTTTAATGTGCCGTTTGGAAAGAAAGGAGTCTTTGTGACTTAGCTTACCTCTTTTTTAAGTTTAGACTTTGACCAATCAAGTTAATAAGATTTGTTTGTAGATTATTCTACGGCTAATGACTTATTTCCTTTATGTCACCAGAGTGTACAATACATTAAGATGGGAATCAGACATTCGTGAGACATTAAGCCCCGTAGGTGTTTCGAACACGTTGGAGTAAATGCTTGAGTTTTAACGTCCAACCCACAAATAGTGAGTAGTAGGCTAGGAAATATTCCAGGTAGTTTCCAGGATACACAAGCATAAATAAGTAAATAAATAGTAAAGTCACTAAAGAAAATGTAGGTTGGACAGGAGTGCACAAGTAGGTATAATAATCTTATCTACTTCTGCCTAATGTAAGATAAAATATATAAAATAGCTCCACCAATATGGTTACCATGGAGAACCTTTTGAAAAGTAAACCTTTATTAAAACATACCACACACACAGAGTTGCCCAACTCATAAGTGCCTAATTTAAGTTTCTCAAAGGGAACATTTGTGAGCTAGCAGCCAGATGAAGAAATACAGCATTACCAGCACCCAGAATCTCCCTGGGCTCATCCTTGTCACTACTATGTCTATAACCAGACTAATCAATATTCTGACTTCTAACATCAAAGATGAGCTTTGTTTGTTTTGGACTTTATATAAATGGACTTTACCACTTCTCTATGTCTGGCTGCTTTCACTTAAGCTCCAGTTATGAGATCATTTTTTTTAACCGTTGGATGTATAATAGTTCATTCATTTTCATTGTATGATATTCCATTGTATGGATGTACCATGATTAATTTAATCATTTAGCCTTTAGCTAGTTTACATCATTCTGCTATGAATATGGGGACATTTTATTCTTCCTTGCCTTTGTATTCTTTTAAAGATTTAATTGATAATAAACATATTACTAATGAATTTTAAGCATCAGAATTTCCACTAAATAATGTATGTACCTAATAATAAGTGCTCCTAAGCAATAAGTAAATGGATGTTTTGATATGTAGTCTATCTAGGGAGCTTGATATGTGTAGAGATAAAACTAATTGTAGATGATGCACCAGTATCAAAAGAGAAGACTTTCTATCTGTTTCGAACCTAGGAAGTACTTTCAACAGGAAAGATTTTCCTTTTCCTTTCTGTAGTTTCTCAGATTGACTTTATTTAAGAAATGATTGGAGATAGATACTTTGTACTTAGACACAAGGAGTCCAGGTGCCCTTTCATAAGCACCCTCGGTGCAGTTGTAAGGAGTAGAAGCATCACGGGAAATTGTTCTCTGTAGCAGGCATGCCCCTAGGCATGAGCGACCGAGTGGAAAACAAGGTGGACACCACTCCTGCCCCTGTGAGCCTCACAGTCTAATGGAGAAGGCAGATAATGGACAATTAAGTCTGTCTAATGAGAGTCACAAAGGGGCAGGAGGTAGGTGACTTGGACATATAAAAGATTCTGTCCTCGTGGTCCTTACAAAGGAAGCCGCAGAGCAGTGGTTATGAGTCGGACCAAAATTCAATTTCAGCAGCACCATCTACTTGATACATGACCTTGGCCAAGTTACGTCTTTCTTGAGTTTTCATTTTCTCTTCTATAAAACAGAGATAACATTATGCACACCTGCCAGATCACCACATACGATCCCGCTCCATATTAACAGCAGCTTCTAGCATTATGCGATCAGATCACTGTAGGTAAATCTAGACCCAAGGGAATTTTGTAAAGGAAATGCTGATGACCCTCAGAGGAGGGAGAGAAGGCCACACTACCTATTACCTTGAAGGAGGACTAGCATGTTTTCATTGTTGGGGATAAAACCCAGGTGTCCCGAACCTAAGGCCCGGGAGAAAGTATAATGGTGTGGCAAAGTAGAATTCTAGATTTTTCTGGGAGAACACAGGATATGCCAAGAGGCAAGCCGTGCAGAGGTGTGGCCACCAAGACTAAGGCCATAGTCACTGGCTCTTTGGAATCCTCACTAAAATGTCCAGGAGAGGCGTGCAGTGCAAGGTGAGGTCGCTGTGTCCCCAGGCTTCTCCATTCATGGGTGCTCGGGGCCACCTGATACTCTAGGAACATCCTGCCTGGGCCTAGATTTTAACTGGTGGGTGAAAGTTCCCATTGTGTTGTGCCCGAACCATCTGCTGGCCTTCTCGAAGCTGATCCGTGTCATGGTGACAAGACTTGGATGGAGTGTGGGAATAAAGGAGTTGGGGGCAAGAAGGCGATTTTTTTTTTTCCGGGACTACTGCTTGATCCCCCTGTCCATTAGAATAATCCTTTTCTGGTTTGTTCTGTTGTTTTGTTGTTTATTTTGGTTTCCTTCCCCTAGCCCAGTGACTGAGAGTTTTTGTCTCACTTTTACTTGTTGGCTTCTTTACTTATTTTAAGAGAACGATCACTCTGGAGTTTTAGGAGAATCTGACATATATTCAGTCCCAAACAGTCCTGATCCCTGCCCCTAGCAACCTTCAGCACAGTGCCCTAATTTGAATCTGATCTTTAATTTTACTTCTAGGCTTAAACCACAGTTGTCAAATTCCCCCTGGCTGGGGGAAAGAAAGCATCTGTGCCAGATGTTTTATCCACTTAGTTTTAGAAGGAGAGCTATGGCAGTCTATCAGAGGGGCACTAAACACACACTCTAGTATTCTTGCCCTCCTTTCCACTAACTTGCCTGCTGGGTTTTGCCCTGAGGAACCCTCAACCCTCCTACCTGCATGTTCCCTATTCTGAAAGCATTATTCCTTTCAGCATCTCATTAACCAGTAGCATTTTCTTTAGCTGGAGTTTCTTCTTTGTAGCCAGCCGAATAAAGAGGACTGGGAAATAGTGTGCAGAGAAAGAGTAATTTTATAAAAATTTATATTTGCATTATTCAAGGTTTTGACTAAGGATGCCTGGATGCCCCTTGTTTGGCTGCAATGGAGCAAAAATGTCAAAGTTACGAGTGTATTTGTAGGTCTTGCCTTGTAGGGCAGTAATTCTCAATCATATCCCTTCTTCCATACACTCTGAAAATAAATCCTTTGTAACAACTCTCTTGCTCCCCTGAAATGAAATTTAGAGTACCTATATTTTACTTATGTACATAATTTTTAAAGTCAATACACCAGCATAACTATACTATAAAGGACAAATAAAAGGAAAGTAGCTAAAAATAAAATAAAACTTCACTGGAGACATCATGAAGCAGTGATATGTTAGCATCTTTATGTGAAACTGCCATGAACACACCGCTAGGAACAAAGGTCGGAGCCCATGTGGTCTGCTGGGGTTCAAAACCATGATCAATGTTGGCTTTCATGCGGCGCTTTTCTGAAATGGTGAACAAACCCCACCAGAGTTTTAAACAAAGCAAAGTACAACCTTCTATCCAAGTTTATGTTGTAAAATTCCTAGAAAGTTCAGTATATATAAAAATCATGCAAAAACCACTTTGTGTATATATAAAACGGAATCTGAATCTAGGCCAGGATAATGATAAATAGAGGTGTGTGTGTGTGTGTGAGAATAGAACATCTTGACGTGTGTGGGACATGAGATTCTTCTTGATGGCCCAGGATGTCTAACAGTCACGGTGATAACAGAAATCCTCCACAGATTTTTCCAGAACTTGTAGGGGATAGCACCACCAATTTGTAGGAAACAAAGTACAAGCTCTTTGCAAACACAGATTCCATTTTCTTCACATTTGTGCCCCCCAGGTCTCCACAGTTCCTGACACTAAAGGTGTGTTTGCGAAGTCATAATGAGCCATAATGAGATCTGGTAGCGTGTTCTATCATCTACCAACAGTTTCCTTACTGCCAGAGAGTTAACATTCTAATGTTGCCTTTGATCTCTTTCAAAATATAGATATGATACCCTATCCACCTGAGCAGTATTTTAGATATTCCTTTGCACATTTCTACTATGATGGCTCATATCCATACTTTCATGAAGACCCATTCTTAAGTGAGCAACAGAAATGAACTAGATTCATATAGTGACCCGTGGAGGGGCAGCCTAAGCTCAGTTGAACCCACTTCCTGACCTCCCCATCGGGTTGATCTGGGCATCCGGTATTCATGTTTGGTTTGATCAATCTTAGTGTTTGTAAAATGCGCCAATGGAGAAGTCAAGTAGACATTTGGATTCAAACTGGCGGAGTGTAGGAGAAGCCTGGGCTCAAGATAAAAAAAGTCAGGTCATCAGCGTACAGCGGGTTTGTAAAGCCCTAGGGAAGGGTGATGGATTGTACAGGGCAAGAGAGGAGAGAGGTAAGCAGCCTCAAGGCGCATTTGTGATAGTGAGAGTCCAGTAAACAAAATGCAAATATGAACAGTAATAGCAGGCGTGTTTAGAAAAGAAAACAAAAATCAAAATAAAACTGAGCAACCCACAAGAGCAGGAACTAGTGAATCGGAACTCCTAGCAACATCTGTAAACTATCTGTGCAAGAAGAAAGACGGAGGTATGGCCAACTTGAAATAGATACAAGGACAGCATTTTTATGTGACATGTAATTAGTTTTTGGAACTCACTGCCACAGAATATTTTGGGGTGACTAGCATAGAAAGTCTAAAAAAAGGATTCTTTTAGACAGTTGCAAGGGATAAGAATAGTGTTACAAGACATTAGGTATGAAGCTGTGTGCCCCCACACCTCCTCACAGTTACCTGGGCTTCTCTAAATTAAGGTCCTGAAGGCCAGAACCATCTGCAGACATACCACAATGGTTCCTCCGAACTCAAGGTGACATAACTTCCCAGGTATGGCCTGGGTAGGTCATTTTCACCCCAATTTCTGGGAAGCACTTGAATCAGCCAGACCATAATGAGTAGGCAGTGCAGGAGAAAATGAAATATCTTTCCTAAAGCCTTGCTTAAAAAAAAAAAAAAAGTAATGTACTCCTAATGGCCTTGATTTATGACTTTCTTATTTGGATTTTTAAAAAATTTGCCTCTCTAAAATTATGTCTTAATACTGTGAAGACATGGTTTAATTTCGTTGGGACAACTTCTCTAAAAATAAAAAGAATAGCCTTAGGATATTCACTTCAATTTAGTCTGTCCCTTGGAAGCATTTTCTGTAAGAACTTCTTAAATAATCAACTATAAAATAGGAGAATGTGTGTCAAGATGGATTTAGATGTTAAAACAAGGCAGTAATTCATCTAAACCTCCTGACTGCCTTTGGTAAATTCAATTTTTTCCCCTGGCCTCTGACTCAAAAACCTCAATTCCCTTCCCATGTAATGTTGCTTTCATGTTCAAAGAAGTGATTTCTTTTATTTCTTTGCAAATACGGACATCAGGAACCTATTCTTTAAAAAGATGCCCCCACCATCAATTTGCACTAACACCACCACCACCAACAACAAAAATGTGATTTAGAAATTCAGTTGGACACAGTGATGGTGAGATCGTTATGGTGGCTGGAGGCAAGATTCTGTCTTAGTCTGAGGTCCAGTTGGTGACGCCTAGCACTGTGGGTCTTAACTTTACCCCTCTAAAAAATTGTTGAATCCTTATATTGGACACCTGAAACTAATTAATACACTGAATGATAATTATGCTTGGATAAAAAATCATAATCATAAAAATAAATAAATATTTATTGGTATCACCTGGTATTGGACCAGGTGACATGTGGGAGGTCTGCTTTAGTTACGAGCTTTTGTCATTAAAAAATAATAGTAACAAATGGATGATATACAATTTAATACTCTAAACATGCAAAAACCAAAAGGACTTATTTATCTGTGAAAAAAAAATGATCTTAAAGGACCGTTTCTTAACAATCTACTTTGTTGCACTTGTCAGTTTCTTCTGCCCCACTGGTTTCAGGTATTAGAGATTCTGTTCCAGTCAGTGAGATCCCAGGGGAGGCAGCTTTTGAAATGTCTTCTACTTTTAAGTAGTAAGACTTATTTGTTTTAAGATCACAGATTATTCTTTTAAACCATAGAACATTTTCTCATTTGGAAATAAGTCCTTCTTGTCCTTAGCTAGTATGCGTAGTGGTCATTAATGTGTGCATTTTCCATATTCCATTTAGTTAGAAGTCAGGCCCAAGACATTCCCTCAGGACTTAGGAAAGAGGTATAATTTTGGTTGCTAGCAATCTCCCTACACTCATTGCAGAATTTTTTTTTGCATTTATCTTCACAAGGAAGTACTTGACAGCTGCACGTGGCTTTTTGGAATAGATGTCAAACCTTAGGGCAGAATAAGCTTGGTAATGGGTTAAATACTTCCCTTGAGTACCACACCAGGCTGGTAGACAGAAATCTCTGCTCCCACACTTTGTTTTCTATCATTTCTTTTCTTTTTTCTTTTCTTTCCTTTTTCTTTTCTTATTCCTTTTTCTTTCTTGCTTGCTTTTCTTTCTTTCTTTTCTTAAGATTTCATTTTTCGGTTATCTCTACACCCAACATGGGGCTCAAACCCACAACCCCGAGATCAAGAATTTCATGTGGTTACCTACTGAGCTAGTTGGGTGCCCTCTGTCCCTTCTTTAATATTGAGTGAAAAGAAAAGAAAATTGACTGGATTGTGCTAAAATAAAGGTCCACAAGAAAGTATGAGTGATGTTTATTGAGCAAGGATGTAGCTGTGAGTGCTACTTGTAGATCATTCTCTATCCTCCCTTCCAGAAACATGGTAAGACTGTGCTTTCCAGTCTTTTGGTAAGGGGGAGTGTGGAGGGTGGGGAGAGGACACGAATAGCTCTGGCCATTGACTTGTGAGTTAAAATGGTATGTCACTCCAAATTAGAGCACTTAACTGTGGGCATATGACCTCCTCCCCCACCTTTTTTTTTTTTTTCCTCTTCTCCTCCTCCTCAGCAAACCAGCCATGTTCTAGACATTAGTTGTGTTATTATGCTAGGTCCTGGACAAAGGACAATGTTAATTAGGCCCCGCTAGGAATAGAGCATGAGTGAGAAATAAATCTTTGTTATTTTTAAATCACTGAGATTTTGAAGTTGTTCATTAGCACGGCATAAAAGCCAACTAGTCCTGACTCACACAGTACCCAGACCCCAGGAATATTAGATCATTGAGAGGCAGGAGCATTTAATCACAATGCTTGACCTATGATTTTAGATTATCAGTTGAACTATTAGTTGAAACTCCCTCATCAAAGATACTGTTAGAAGTGTTCATGAGGAAGGACCTCTTCTTTCTTCTGTTGCTGGAAAATTCGAAATTCAGGGAACTAAAATTATGTAAAAGCTTAGCCGGGCTGCAAAATGGAAAGGTCTAAAGGTACTTAACTTACCAGACACTCTATTATGTGAGAGTAAGGAAACAGGGATCGTGTTTTTCTCTCTTCATTGCTTCCAACTGACCCTCCTTCATAGAGGGCCACTGCCCTCTTTCATCAGGACAACATCTACGTATTGAAGCTGAGCCAAAGAAGGAAATCACAAAATAGGAAGGAACTAAGGATTCTTAGGATATGTGTCGTATGTGGAAGACACACAATATTTCACTTTATTTTTATAAAAACATGCTATGACGTGGAGATTAGTCTTACTTTATAGATGGAGAAACTAAGGTTCCAAGAGGAGAAGAAATTTTCCCTAGGGTAGCCCAGCTGAGTGTTTTTGTCCTAAAGGCACTTCCATCTAGTAGCTGAGGCCAGTGGGAAGCAAAATATCCTTCAGCTGGAGCCCTGCTTCCGTGGGTGCCTTCAAACTGAGAGATCTTGGCTCAGCTGAGGTTAAGAGAACCCCAGATGGGGGACGCCTGGGTGGCTCAGTTGGTTGCGGCTGCCTTCGGCTCAGGTCATGATCCCAGCGTCCAGGGATCGAGTCCCACATCGGGCTCCTTGCTCAGCAGGGAGCCTGCTTCTCCCTCTGCCTGCCACTCTGTCTGCCTTGTGCTCACTATCTCGCTCTCTCTTTCTCTCTCTGACAAATAAATAAATAAAAAAAATCTAAAAAAAAAAAAAAAAGAGAACCCCAGAGGGGGCTTGAGAGGGTCAAATCTTTGGGCAAAGTGAATCTAATGTATTTTTCATCCTTTTTCAGTTCCTCCTTTGGCTTCAGTGGGGGCATTCTGTCTTTTTGTTTTGAAATTAAATGCCTCGGCCTCCTTACTGGGCATGAGTTCAAAGCCCAGACAGATGCCTTAGGAAACACAGCATGAGGCAAACACACGTTTTAGTACCTTACTGGAAAGTGCAGTCCTAAGGAAGGAGGAGTGAGTGAAAGAAGAGTAAGGCAGGAAAGGAAGGAGAGCACGTTCAAGAGGGTGCGTTACCCAGAAGCTACTGCTGAGTGTGAAGTACCATTCGGTTTCACGGAACCATTGTCCAGAGGGCCTGTGTGAACCACTGCATTTCAGGACAAGGGAGGGAGAAGAATTTACTCAGCAGGATAGATAGATGGTGGGATGGCTAGGTAGACATAGATGGCTGGCTAGATGATAGATAGATAGATAGATAAGGAAGGTAAGGAGGGAAGAAGACAGATAAGATGGGTACACAGGTAAGATGGATAGGTAAAAGATAGATCTTATTGAACTTTATATTGTGTTCAGTTGGTTATTTATATGCCCAGCTCCTTCATAAGGCTGCAAGTTTCCAGACACAAGCATATCTTGTAAAAGGCTTAGATTTGGACAAGAGATGGAATCCCAGCTCACATGTGTGCTAGCTCAGTGACCTTTGACATATCATTGACCTTCTCTGAGACTATTTCTTCATCTATAAAATAGGGATCAGCCTATCTCGTCAGACGTTGGCAGAGGGGATGGATGATAAAAGCACGTGAAGAAAGAGCTTAGAATAGAGCCTGGAGTATCGTACTATAAGGCACTAAGCTATTATTCCCGTATCACCTGGGGCTTCTGGAATTTCACATGTTGGAGGCACATGGTGAATCCCTCCCTGTTTAACTCACACTCTGTTTTGTTCCATTTCTATTTGTAGTTTCTGTTCCAATCGCTACAGCTTCTCAGTCCTAACTTTTTCTCACCAGCTGCCCTTAACCATATGTTGATTGGACCTCGATCCAGATCATTAACAACCCAAAGAGATGAATGAAATGATGTGAGTAATGTAGTATCTTCAAAGAAAAGCACCGTAGAAATAAAAAGGAATTTAAAATATTGATTATCAACATACTAAAATGTATTGCCAATTCTGAGCCCCAAACACCAGGGACTATGGCTGGAACACTTGGAAATAATGCTTATCTGGTGGACCTGAATGGACATAGTTGTAGAGAAAATTGCCACCAGCTCTGCTGTTGAGTTGAACTTTTCAGAATTAATGGTCAGTCTCAAATCTGGTGAATAACAGAAATGCAAGAGAAGAAATATTAAGATAATAAGCCGGGGACCCAAGCATGTGAGCTTTCCAGATAGCTTTCTTGGAAAGTTTTTAAGTTTACGTGTATTGCTAGTTCGTTTTCCTCAGAGATTTTTTTTTTTCTTTCCATTTGTTAATCTGTCAAAGTCAGCTATCTGTAAAACAACTCCAAAACACCGAAGAATTTATCCGGATAATTCTGGATTGATTCCATATATAAACAAGGTACTGCTCACTAACTTAAAAGGCTTCAAACAGCTAAAGGAAACTTCTGACGGGAACAAAGAATTGCATTTCAAGTTGAAGTTTACCTGGGACAGTTCTTCAGCCCCAAGGGAAGCCAAATAGTGTAGAACGTGGCTCAGCAATTCATCTAATAAATCGTAATTCCTTGGGCTTCTTTTCCCGTTTTCCTCGCATTAGCTGTTGACAGCGAATCAGTTCTGTATAGATGAACAGGTTTAATTCATTTGCTCCTGCTTCTGACGTAGAGACCTAATCCTCCACCAAACAACTGGCTATTGTGAAAATTATTAAGCAGTGGGAGAGCCGTAGGTGGGGAACTTGCAGGGGCAGATAAACCTCTCAGATGAACGACCCGTTTTGTTTCTACATTCGCCTTGAAAATGGAAGCAAATGGACAGTACCTCAAAATGCCACGTGAGATGAAAGATGCTTTGGAAATTTCTTTCCTTGAGGCCACTTGTCATCAGTATCATTTTACAGATGAGAAAATTTCAGATTTTGTACTTGTTCTTGCAAATTAACATGTTGAATATTTGTCTGTGGGCATATATCATCCCCAGGAATCCTAATTACACATAGTAGGCATTCAGTGTATCTGTTGAGTTGAATAAAGTTAAATGCGATATATTGAATACTTGATATGTGTAAGGTACCCATGTTAAGCATATGAGGACGGAGACAAATACTTTTCTCTTTGGCCCCTCTAAGCAGCTCCATGAAACTGCTTTGCAAACATTTGATATAGACCAAGAAGATGATACCAGTTGGGACGATACTGAAACTAATTACAAAAGAAATCAGAATAGGGAAAATAGTCAACTTCTGGCGATCATAAGTGTGTTACTTCCTATTGAACAAGAAACGTCAAAATGTCTTCAGAAATAAGTCTGGTTCAAAATACTTCCCATTTCCCACCTTCTATGTAATTAGTACATGTAATAATGCCTCCTATTTGTCTGGAAGTTTATTCTTTACCAAGTTTATCTCTGTCCCTCCTTTTATTTGACAGAGAGAGATCACAAGCAGGCAGAGCATCAGGCAGAGAGAGAGGGGGAAGCAGGCTCCCTGCTGAGCAGAGAGCCCGATGCGGGGCTGGATCCCAGAACCCTGGGATCACGACCTGAGCCGAAGGCAGAGGCTTAACTCACTGAGCCACCCAGGTGCCCCTCTCCTTTTATTCATTTGAAATACAACAACTGTACAGGGATAGTTCAAATAACGATTATTCTCATTTTAGAGGTAAGATAGTGGCTCAAGGTTATGAAACCTGGTGGTCAAACTGAGTTTGGAACCCTGGTATTCATAGTCTAAATGCAAGTTCGAGCTAAAAGCACTCTCCTTAATTAACATTGAACTAATGGCGAAACTATATACTCTAGACTTTATTAAATTATCCATTTAGCATTCTTTCCAAAACACTGTGATATTCCTACCTTTTTTACTTCCTCTTTTTTCAAGCTATCTTGTGTATGTTTATAAGTTCTAGGGTTAAGTTTTGTCTTTTTATGCTTCTATGCAGTCTCCCTGGGTAATGCCATCTGAGCTCTCTGCTTCTAGAGCCACTTATGTGCTGCTAACCCCCTGAAGCCTCTGTGTTTCGCTGCCTTTCTGTCCTAAATTCTCAATACATATATCCGGTCATCTAGTACACACCCCTTGAGTCTCATAGACGGAAGATGTTCCAAGCTAAATTCATTTTCTTTCTCCATAACTGTCTTCTCCTTCTGGTGTCAGTAATTAATGGCAATACTACGTATCTAATAGTTCAAATTCATGGGCATGTTCTTCCATTGCCTTTTCTAGGACACCCTCCCCATGCAGTCAGTCAACATCTATCTATCCCTTCCTCTCCTCTGTCACCAGTACCAATCTTCAGTCCCTCATAATTTCTGACCTGTTTCCTGCCGAGTCTTTTCTTGATCCTCTCTCTCCTCTCTTCTGCTTCCAGTTGTTTTGCAGTAATTTATGAGATTTTTACATCAGGCTGGGGTTTTAGATGAATGTTCAACTCCATCATTTAGCACTATTTCTAGAGCACAGTAATGGTGTCAAGAAGTGTTTGCTGAATGAATCAATGAGTTATTTAAGGAATGGAGGAAAAAAGGAATGGGCTACTATAAGACTAGAAAATCAAATACACTAAACTTCAGAGGAAAACAGTTTTTTTTTAAAATAAGATTTATAGTTTATACTATAAGATATCTTTAGGAAATTCTCCATGATATGTATCCTCAATGTCTCCCTTCTTGGCCAAGATGAATTGTAAAATGGCATGGTTTCTAAACTGACCAGAAGTTTACCTAACTCTGGATAGTCCTCAAATAGTTCTCTGTGGCAAAGATCATGACGAGAGATCACAAAAGGAACTCCCAAACCAAGTAGTTATTTCAAGCTGTGCATGGGCTCCTTTTAATGAATTTTCCATAAACGGAAACCCACTGGGTCACTCATGGTTCTGTATACCAGAGAGTGAGCCCAGTAGTATGGAATTGGCTGCATTGCGTAATGCAAAAATAAACTTGTTAGAGAAAAGTGTATTCTTTTGCCCTTTAGGACGAAGCTTATACCAGTAGAGTGCTCTAGTCAAATCATCATCTGAGAAATTTCTGTCTCCGTAGCTTTGGACCAGTGAGTGCTAGTCTTCATAGAAAGAACAAAAGTCAATGTCAGTTCATTTGGACTTCAGGAAGCCTTTGGTTCAGGAAGGCTTTGGTTGATCTTTCGTGATCTCCTAACTCTATGCTCTTCAGTCTAAATGAAAAATAAGCACATCAGGTCTTACTTCTAGAATATGCATGAAGGTTACAGAATAAGTGAGAGTATTTGGTAAATGTTAAAGAATGTGACTAAAAACAGTATTATATGGCACATGCTCTGGGTTTGAAGTCTGTTTCCACTAATGACTGGGACCTGGGACAGTTATTTACTCATTCTAAGACTCACTTTTATAGCTGGTAGAAACAATGATAATAAAACATCCTAATGTAGGTACAAACCAAAATATTATAAAGGTTATTTTTAATTCTACTGCCTATCGCAGAGTAGAAATCTGATACACATATGTTAGAATGGAATACACAAAAATGAATTGCATCTTCATATTGTCCTTTTTTGTTACCTGCACATACCATACCTGACCATTACCTGACCATACCACTCTACCTCTTAAATATTGAGAATTCTAATTTGAAATTTCATATTTTTGGGACTATGAGTTAAATGATTAATAAGAAAATCAGTTAAAACTTTAACAATAAAAACTATACACATATATTGTGAACTAAAACATTTAACTAAACTTTCATTCACCTGTATTTTGAGAGTTTGCCAAGGCTTTTCCTGGAATCTGTGTTTGCTTCCTGAAGTCCTACGCTGTCTTCTTACAAAACCCTGTTCTGTGATGTATGGCCTATCCGTTTCAATTTTAACACTTAAAGACATTTATGAAACAAACTGGTTATTCTAGACATTTACCCCATTTTGTTTTTACAGTTGTCTCAACAACTCCAAATTCTATAGCACATTTTTTATTTTTTGCTTCTTTGTGGCTCATCTTTATCAAGTCATTCTCGAAGCATTTTCCTAAAAGAATAATAATTTTTTCACACCCATGTTGATTAATTTACATAATATTTAACTGAATTACCTAAGGATAGTTACAACTGTAGCATATACAGCTACATATATACAAGTAGCATAAACAGATTCAGCAACAAACATACAACTTTTCATGAAGGACCAACTCCATGGTAAAAGCAGATAAAAGATGGCATGTCAGAGGAGGAGGGATAGCCGGGAATTCAGGTCACGGGGGCATCCGCTGATTCTACAGAGGGAGTAGAAGACATGGGTGAGTGTGAGAAGTGGAGATTGGAAAAGAGGGTTCTGCTCTCCACTCCAAAGTGGTTTCACAAATAAAACAGTGGAGCAAGAAGTAGAAATGGAGTTAAAGCCAAGACATTGTTTCTCTAGCCTATTAGCTAATCAGATGCTGTCAAACCACAGAATATTTTTTTAAGATTTTATTTATTTACTTATGTATTTGTCAGAGAGAGAGAGAGAGAGAGAGCGAGCGTGAGCAGAGGCAAGGAGAGGAATAGAAGGAGAAGCAGACACTCCGCCGGGCAGGGAGCCCAATGTAGTCTCCATTCCAGGACCCTGGGATCATGACCTGAGCTAAAGGCAGATGCTTAACCAACTGAGCCACCGAGGTACTCCAAATCGCAGAATGTTATAATGGTAGCTAGAAAAAGCTTTAGAGAACAACTGATTCAACCCACTCACCACCATCCTGTACTAACATTTGATAGATGAGGAAAGATGGTTGGGTTGAAATAGAAAATTCTTTAACCACTGTCCACCATTAAAAATGGAAGGAGAAAGACAAAGCTATCATAGATGGTGCTTTAAGTGTCCTTTCAAGGAAAGGTGCACTGGGGCTTCAGGAAAACGAGGTGGGGGAAGCACTAGATGGGAGGACTCCCAGATGCCCTCAAGCACAAGCGGTTTACACCAAAGGACGGACACATAGGGAATGGAAGGAGGAAGAGAGAAAAAATAAAGAGGAATGGGGTGCCTGGGTGGCTCAGTGGGTGAAAGCCTCTGCCTTTGGCTCGGGTCATGATCCCAGGGTCCTGGGATCGATCCCCGCATCGGGCTCTCTGCTCGGCGGGAAGCCTACTTCCTCCTCTCTCTCTCTGCCTGCCTCTCTGCCTACTTGTGATCTCTGTCTGTCAAATAAATAAATAAAATCTTTAAAAAAATAAAGAGGAAAAATCCCATTTAATTATTCTCTAAAAGGCAAACATAAAACACCCCAAACAGAGGGGCCCTTTCTACAGAAAGCACTTCAAGCTTCTGTGACACACCTGCACATGTGTCCCAGCTTTCCCAGATGTTCATCCGTGGTTATGCCTTTTACACAGAAATTTATTTTTGGACTCTCGTGGATTTTAAATACATCAGCTGACAAGGGAGATGGAGCCAATGTTAAGATGATGCGTCCTTCTGTGGCATCTTTTCCATTGCTTTTCCAGGAAATGCTGAAGAAAGTGAGAGATGGGACTGAGATGAACAGCTCTATTGATCTTACCCATCCTCTGTCCAGTAACTGGTTCCAGAAATTCTGTGTGGGAATTGGGGCTAACCAGAGACTGAGACCTAACCATCCAGTTTTGGCCACACAGTCCTGTCTTTTTACCAAAGTGGAAAATTTTCAAATAAAACACAGAGGCCCAATAGAAGTTGCTAAAAACAAGTTATTTTGCAGTTCCTCAAGGCTTTCTGATTTTTTAAAAATATATATGAAAATCCCATGCGGTGGCCTTGGAGAAATTACCTTCACTAATATAATTGCTCTCTAATCCTTAAGTCAACCTTTTTTATTTCTCTGTGGATACCTTTCCCCTCAACTTCCCTGTATTTTGAAGAAATGGCAACGAATTTCCAAGGCATGGTTTCTGGAAACCAACAGTGTCATGTCCAATTGCCTAGAAAAATATAAATTGCATCAGCTTTCTTGGTCAGATCTTCAATTTGTGTGGCTCCCTCCAGTGAGGAGCACAAGCACCATGTGGGGGTGGGGGTGGGCGGTTCCCATCCCATCCTCACCACTTCTTGGTAAGGGAGGAAAGAGTCAGTTGAGGAGTAAATGGGCACAACTGAGCCATGTTCAAACGGGAAAAGGGGACTGATGGGGAGTCAGGCTGGAGGAAGTCTTAGGATTTCCAGTCCTACCAAGATGGGGCTCACTCAGCAGTAGCACAGAGGACAAAGCGGTCCCTTTGCACCTCAGAGTCAAGGCTCTTGAAAGTGACATAACCTTTGAAAATGGTCTTTCAGGAAATAAAGGTGAACAGCAAGAGAAGAAAGCATTCCTCCTTGCTTCCATGTGTTTGCAAGTTGCATCAGGAAAACCTCATTCCCCAGCATTGAAGATTTTAGAAATTTTTAAGCCAAATCCACACAAGGGGCTTTGAGGAAGGTAGCATAATCTTTTCCATCTTACTCTGTTTCCTTCAAAACATAGATTGCTCCTTGTAATTACTTCTTTTTTTTCCCCCCAAAGATTTTGTTTATTTGAGAGAGAGGAGAGAGATAGAGTATGAGGGAGGAGGATCAGAGGGAGAAATGGACTCCCCACCAAGCAGGGAGCCTGATGCAGGACTTGATCCTAGGACTCCAGGATCATGACCTGAGCCAAAGGCAGTCACTTAACCAACTGAGCCACCCAAACTCCCATGTGATTATTTATTTCTTCACTTCTTTGACATCTACCCCTTGCCAGACTGTGAAGGCAACAACCGTCTTTGTTCTGTGTCCCACTATACACCAAGTTCCTTCTACAATGCCTGGTACACAGTGGGTGCTCACCAAATGTGTGTTGAATGGATAGATTTCATACTTCTGAAAGATGCAGAGCAAACCAGCTTCCAGCCACTACTGGTTCATTTCTTCTTTCTCCTAATGCCGATGAGCTTTGAGTCAATAGAAAGCCCCAGGGATATTCAAGAACATATTTTCCCTAGAAACCCTAAGGCCATGAGGGTGCCTTGAAAAGACCCCCCAGGGCAGCACTGATTTTGTGTTGTATTCTTTTTGTTGGTTAGGAGTCCTTTACCTCACAGGACTCTTGGTTCCAAGAGTCTGGTCAGGCTTGACACTTGCTGTGTTCAGAAATGAATGCATTATTAATTAGATGAAAATGTTTATGAAAAGGGCCATTCTTTACCATTGTCACTCTGAATTCAAAAGGGAGTGCTGTTTCCCTAGCTCTGCATGGTTTTTGCAGGTCAAGGGGCTTCTGTGAGATTTCCTGTGTTTTATAAAGAAAAGTTTGGAAAAAATTATTGTGTTTGGTCTGCCACTCCCCACAGCCTGAAAATAGTCAATGTTGATCCCCGTACCATAAACAAACAATAAAAAACAAATAAACCACACCCTACACACAAACAACACTGTTTCTTCTGAGCGTGTGATTTCTGTAATTAGTGTGAAGAATGAATTCCATGTTCCCTTGAAGATCTAGAATACGAGATGGAGCACCCAGTTGGAGCTGCTCTCCCAAGAAACACCCCCACCCACGTAATAGAAAATTCTATTCTAGAAAGTTCTATTCTAGAAGTATAGAAACTTCGGAAACCCTGTCTCTTCACTGAGGTTTTTCTCAATCAATGTGAAAAGAGGTGGTCCTTTAATTTTCTTGGATCTATAAGAGTCAAGACTCTTACATCATTTAACTGTAAGAGTCAAGACTGGGCCATATGATGTTCTGGAAGAAATATCCATCTTAAAAATCTAGGAGTCTTTCCGTGAATTGCAGGCTCCATGAGGACAGGGCACACATCTCACTTACCAGCATTTTCCTGGTGCACTCCTGGTAGGCATTCAGTGCCTAGCTGTTGCATGACTGAATGAATGAATGAATGACCAGGATGACTGTTGATGTAATCATGGTGCAGTCTTCACACATCACCGGCTCTTTCACTCTACACCAACTCTTAGAATGGAAAAAGTGAAAGAGATATCATCTAGTCCTAAATAGAGCTACAGCGATGTCCCCATTTAAATGTTGTTAGTCTCCTCCCATGTTTCCAATCTCTTTGACTTGCTTTTTTTTTTTTTTGTACAACACTTACCTTCTAACATGTAATTTCTCTGTAATTTGTTATTTATTCTCTTACCTACCACTACACCAGAACAGGGTTTCTTGACTATTTTACTTACTGCTGCATTCTAATAGCCCAGCACAGATCTTGGCACATAATTAGGGCTCAGTAGCTATTTGTGAAGCAGATAAACGAAAGAATAGTTATTGAGTATGGATTCACGCGTTGGAGTCACTGCAGGAGTGTTTTTGTTTTTGTTTTTGTTTTTTTAAATCCCAAATCCCAGCTCCACACCTGTGGAATCAGAAGGGATAGAGGTCCGCATTTCGATCAGGGAGTCTAGGAGATTCTGGTATAGCTGTTCTGAGAGCCACTAATTCATCCAACTCATTAATCTAGACATAATCCTGAAACCTAGGGAGAGAAAGTGTCCTGTCATCCATGAGCCTGGGTTTACTTAATATGATGTGTGTTGCCACCCCCATCTTGGTCTTTGAGATTAAGCTGCTAGACGCAAGAATTAGGGCTTCTGGACTTCCTTTCTGTGGTGCAGCCCCGTAGGCAGGAATGTAACGGGGCTTCAGGTAGTAAAGGACTTTTTGAGTCAAATGACACTTTTGCACAGAAGAGCCACCCTATCTCCATGCTAACGTGTTCCCCATTTCCGTTTCTCCTAGTTCCTGGACATCTCCATCAAATGGACCACCCAGGAAACCTTTCCTCCAAAGTACCTTCATTATGATCCAGAGACCTCTCGTCAGCTGATGTGTGACAAATGTCCTCCCGGCACCTCCCTAAAACAGCACTGCACGGCAAGGCGGAAGACCGTGTGCGCCCCTTGTCCCAACCACTACTACACAGACCGCTGGCACATCAGCGACGAGTGTCTGTACTGCACCCCGGTGTGCAAGGAGCTCCAGTACGTCAAGCAGGAGTGCAATCGCACCCACAACCGGGTGTGCGAGTGTGAGGAAGGGCGCTACCTGGAGGTTGAGTTCTGCCTGAAGCACAGGAGCTGTCCCCCTGGGTTTGGAGTGCTGCACGCTGGTACGCATTGGCTTTCGACACGCGGCAAAATTAATGCGATCGTACAGAGTCGGGTAGTACTGAGAGCTTAAGGGAACGCTTTTGTCCTGATGATATTATAGGATAGCAAATTGCAGAGGTAATAGAACCTGCTAGGTGCATCCTATGTGGCTGGCTGGCTGCCCAGAGACCATTTCTAAGAGGCATACTTTGCCACTGGGGGCAATTTAGTAGCAAATCTCCTATGCAGCGAATGGCTCTCTAATGAGATGCGTGATGGAGTGCCCTTTTTTTTTTTAAAGGGACACACTCTGAGTCTTGTTTATAGTTGATACATACTTCTGGGCTTCCCTTCAGCACGGACAGCTTCAATCTGCAGTGCTTTTTGACAAACATCAGAAATGATGATTGATACCAAGAGAGTAATTAGGCTGATATTAATGAGGCTCTGGAGTGCTAACAATGAGGAGTTATAATTAATTATGTAAAAAATGAGAATGGTTAGGGGAAATGCATTTCATTATTAAAAATGAAGCTGGGGGACGCCTGGGTGGCTCAGTTGGTTAAGCGGCTGCCTTCAGCTCAGGTCATGATCCCAGCGTCCTGGGATCGAGTCCCACATCGGGCTCCTTGCTCGGCAGGGAGCCTGCTTCTCCCTCTGCCTCTGCCTGCCACTCTGTCTGCCTGTGCTCGCTCTCTCTCTCTCTCTGACAAATAAATAAATTTAAAAAAAAAAAAAAAAAAAAAAAAATGAAGCTGGTTCTTCCCTTGGCATGGGCGTCGAGGGTCTGCAAGGATAAAGACCGGCAGCATCTCTAAAAGGAGCTCATTCTTTATCTTAGACAAAACAGATTGTCAAGCCTACAGTCAGTACTTGTCTACAAAGTACTTTCTCTTTTCGCATTTTGAACAGCAGAGGTTAAGGCCAGTGTGCATTGAATCTTTTAAAGCTGCAATCCACATTTTTTCCTACCACATTCATGAAGCTTCAGTGTAGTCTGTATCCTCTCGTGGCCCGGGAAAATTAAGAATATTCACTTCCTTTCCTTTTTTTTTTCTTTTTTCCACTTTTCTGGAGGAGGTAGTAACCGGTAAAGGTTCTGATTACTTAGTACGAAACAGTGTTTCTCACCCCCAGTGCTACTGACTTTGGGTGCTGGATAATTCTTGCTGTGGGCAGCTGTCTTGTGCATTGTAGAATGTTTGGCAACATCCCTGGTCTCTAGCCATGAGATGCCAAGAGCACTCCTCCCCGGGTCATGACAACCAAAAATATCTCTAGACATTGCCAGTTGTCCCCTGGGTCCCAAAATCGCCCCTAGCAGAGAAGCACTGGTTTTAGAGGACGCTAATTATTTGTAATTATTTTAGCGTTCAGAAGTTGTGATACACAGAGCCTAAATTATTCGATGACAAATACTTTAGGTTTAACCAAGGAAACACTCAAAAGTTGAAGTCTATTCTGTTTCCTAAGTTGTGAATCATGTAAGAATAATTACAGGAGGTGCAAATTGCATGAGTGTCCCTTAAAATGTCTCTGGCATGAGTATTTGAGGGAGAAATGGGTGATACTTCCTAGCGTTTATTGGATGATGCTTTGGGTTTCAAAATCTAAACCAAAATCTAAACCAAAAGTAGGGAGTCAAACTCACCCAACAAAACCAAATCCATTTAATTCAATTCATGTATATGCAGAAATATCTTTGTATATGCAGAAAAATTAACTAAGCAGGGACTCTACACTTTGGAAACTAGAAAAATTTGGAAAATAATGGAAATGGGAAGGAATCTTCTCACATCAGCATGAGAATTTGTGTGGGGAATGAAGCCAGCAGGCAGTCAGAAGACAGACAAAGAGACACATTTTATTTTGTGGTATCACAGTGGGACTTACTTAATCTCTCCTTCCCTAAAAACCCACAGAACAGAGTTCCTCATGGAAAATAAGAAGTTTTCCAGTTCAAAGAGAAGGAAGGACAATGTAGTGTTATTCCAAGAAGTATTAACCATTCCTTGTTGCTGCTGTTTTGAAGTCAGATTGTCTCCTTTCTATGTTTTACCTGCTCCATTCTGTGTGTCCTGCCATTCCGATGTCTTTTTGTACAGCTGGCATGGTGGCATTTTCAACAGGAGAGCAGAGCACCTCTTCTCATTATGGTATCTCCCATTTTGCCTGACAGGTTATACCATTTATGTTTCCGCAGATATTAATAAGGGCAAACTCATTTACTTAGATGGATAAATCTTTTTTTTTTTTTTTTTTCTGGAAAGTTCTAACAATGCTGAAAGAGGGAAGTCCTGTTCAGAAAGGTCATTGTAGAAAGCCTCCCACCTGTTTTCAGAAACTTTACCTTCCATTACTCTTGGATTCTGTTTGTTAAAGAACTTTGCAAGTTCCATTACCTGGAAGAATGTCTTATATCGTTGACCTTCTCATGGGATGTATGGCGAGACCCAAGCCTTCAGCCTGTGTATGAAGAATAAGATTCTTCATTGTGCCGTTGGCTTTCCAGAACATGTGGTAGCTGGCAGAGGGAGAGTTGGATCCAGATGGCCAAGTCCACTGATTCCCAACGTGTTTGCAGTGGGAGAATACTATGGAGTCCTCGACAAATACCTCCGCTTTTGATATTGTAGGACCCGGTGTGCAGCTGGATCCCATTGAAGGAGAGAGGTGTAGTAAGAAAGTATTAAACAAAACAAGACAAAAAAAATAGACTTCTGTGTAAAGTCTTCCTTAACATGATGTCACTGCCATGCCGGAAATAGCATGGGAAAGATTCAAACCATGTTTTGCCCCTTCCTCTTTTTTTTTTTCCTGCCAGTCCTTTATCATTTTTACTGATCAACGCATCATCCATCTCTTTAGAAGAAGCAGGAGCTGAAACTAGAACCAAACCATTTTTGCTCTTTCTTTCTTTTTTTTCTTTCTTTCTTCTGGTCTTGATACAATGAGATGGGAGGCTTGAATTTTTAATAAATGAAGTTTATTAACTTTCTGTAGCTTTCATTTGTCCCTTTTGTATTTGTTATCTCGCCTGAGCCAGAATTGGCTGGAAAAGCTACATTTGAATATTGAAGTCTGCATCTGTTCAAGTAGCTTACACTAGATGGAGGTATTTTCATATGCAAATACACTGCACTGTATAATCTAGCCATGCATAATAGAGTCAAGGGTTTGAGGGGCTTTATCTTCAGTTGTTGACTGGTTCAAGTTTTTCTTACCCGAGTTCTCCAAACTGATCAGGTCTCTTTCCATCATGAAATAAAATGCCCTTGCAATCACCCTTCCCTGAAATTTTAATGACCCTGCTCTTTTAAAACTCAATAGTTTAAGCAAACAGTATATCATCTCCCATTTACTGGGTAGCTTAACGGCAGGCTTACGCTTTTGAATCGGTGACCAACTTTATTGCCACCTTCAAAAGTTTATTATAATGTTGTAAATTTTTACTTCTCAAGGTTAGCATACTTATGAGTTGCTTCACAATTAGGATTCAGGAAAGACAGGACTTCGGGAGGCACCGAATGGAATTTAACAACCCAGCATTCCGTGGGTACCGATTGCAAAGAATGATATGACAGCAGACAGGCAAGCAGCCCTTATCTTCACGATTTTCCAGAAAAAAAAATGCATGAAGAATCTGGCTGACAATGAGGCCTCATCCATGCTATAGCAGAGGCTGAAAAAATGACACCCTTACTCTTTCCTTCCCTCTCATTTCATTTTCTGTAGGTAACGGCAAAACACACTCGTGTGTGTGTTACAGGGAAGGGAGACTGCCTGGGAGGCTCCTAACTGTAGAGGTTTCGGTCTCTAACGAAGTGAAAAATGCCTGAAGTTTTGGGCAACATACTAGTAGTAAAAACCAAGTGAAAAGTCTTTCCCAATCTGTCTTAAGAGGAACTGTCGGCTGTGAAAGTGTTTGAGAAGAAGGTGCTAAATTGCTTGGTATTTTCTGTAGGAACCCCGGAGCGAAATACAGTTTGCAAAAGATGTCCAGATGGGTTCTTCTCGAATGAGACGTCATCTAAAGCACCCTGTAGAAAACACACAGACTGCGGTGCATTTGGTCTCCTTCTAATTCAGAAAGGAAATGCAACTCATGACAATGTATGTTCTGGAAACAGTGAACCGACTCAAAAATGTGGAATAGGTAATTATATTTTAAGATGTCAGCCTTTGTACCCTCTCTGAATTGAATGCAAGACCCTCTGGCTGCCTTCTTAGCGAAACTCATATTTTTCCATTCTTGAATGTCTATCGGCTAAGATTGTTCTCGGCATCGCTAACGCCACGAGTCAACACCTCTCCGGAGGTCTCACTTGTCATGATCTTGCTCCCAAACTTGACTTTCTCCCTTTACATCTGAGTCAGATCTTACCCACTGGGAAAGAGGTAGTGTAAAGATGACGTCTAAGGCCACATTATCAGTCCGAATTATAGAGTTTTTGGTAAATTATGCATTTTTATTAGTTTTTAAGATTAAAAACTGGCAAAAAAAGGGGGGGGGGTAAAAACTGGCAACTAGGAAGCATCATGACATAAACTGGTAACAAACCAGACAAGGCAAAGCTGGCTTTGTTACCTATGGTGTCACTACCTCGACTGCACGGAAGTGATCGATTTCTCTGGTTGTTCAGGAAGCATCACCAGCTCCATGCTCATTATGTGGATGCTTCCCACAGTGCTGTCGTTGGTACCACTAGATTAATCTCAGACCTTCCATCAAGGATGCCTCTCATGGAAGATGACCTGCCTTTTATCATTTAACTAGCTTGACTCCCCCCAACCATCTTTGCGTGTGACATAGAAGAATCTGAAACGTAGGAATGTGGGCTGAGATATTTTAAGTTTCACACCCAGTTCCAACATGTTTTCATCCTATAATCAGAATCTTCAAGTATTTAGCCTTTCTGCTTTCCTATTCAAACAATGGAAAGAGGGAAGGAGTGGTAAGAGGGGCACGTTCTAACTTTTAACATTCTCCTTATTTAATTCATTCTTAGTTTTATTTTTATCATTCATTAACCACTCACTATAAGCCAGGCACCTCTGCTACAGGAGCTTTAATCTTTATAAAAAACACTGTGAAGTTTGCTCAGTTCAGTAGGTGGGAAGTGACAGTCAGAATTCAAACCCAGGTCTGATGAATCTGAAGACAAACTCTTAATCCCTGGGATAAACAGACCCCACCCAGACACTCGGGCCATTGTACCTCTTTTCTAAACGGTCTATTTTTGGTGTTGATTATTTCCCCATTTAATGTACACTTCTACATCTATATCCACCCTTGTTCTCAAAGGTAAACTCTGTGTTTACGTGTGCTCAGAAAACAGTACACTACTCCAGATTACTTTTCACGCTCCTCGAAAGACCGTAATTATATTTGTTTTGACATTGGTCTTGAAGTACATTGTGGATTCTAGCTAACCCTTTAACAGGATGTTTAATATTTACATTAAAATATGTGAACATGAACATCGAGTCATAGAATTTTTTTGCTGCAATTTTTTATAGCAATATTTCCATTAGACATTCGTTAAATTCTCTCCCCTCAATGCCCTAAAAGAACTTTAGAGAGGACATAAGCCCAGTTGGGTTGACAATCTGCCACTAAGACGAGCCAAAAGAGAGTTGATTTTATCTGAACTTCACGTTCTAACACATTCAACTTGGGAACACTCCCTATTGTGTTGGTATTGTGTTGGTATTATTTATTTATTGGCCACTAGACCTCCCGGAATCCAGTTGCTAAGTAAATCTTGGTTTTTCCACCTTCAGATGTTACCCTGTGTGAGGAGGCATTCTTCAGGTTTGCCATTCCTACAAAGTTCACTCCTAATTGGCTCAGCATCCTGGTTGACAATTTGCCGGGCACCAGAGTGAATGCAGAGAGCGTGGAGAGGATAAAACGGCGACACAGCTCACAAGAACAGACTTTCCAGCTCCTGAAGTTATGGAAGCATCAAAACAAAGATCAAGATATGGTCAAGAAGATCTTCCAAGGTAGGGTAACCTGAAATAAGCAAATCAAGCAGAAATCAAAGACACCCATTTATCATTAACAAGAAGACTGTGCACCTGTTTAGTTGTGTGAACAATGTTTCCCTTTGGGAATTATTATTGGACTAAAACGTTTCCGCCAAGTGACGGTGTAGAAGCTATTCCTAGGGCGGCCTCAAGGTTTTACTTCTCATCTCCTCCACACCCCAACCTCTCTTTAAAGTACACTGAACACTCTGAAACAAGAGACAGTCCATTTCAATTACGGGACTAGACCTCGGGAATTCCACCTCTAGATGCCGTAGTGGTTTCATTAACATTCTCTCTGGCCTACGTAGATGTTCCTTACACACTTTGGATCTTATCTTGCATTTCCACCAAGAAGCTCTGTTGTATTTATTTGGTAATTCTCTCCAGAGGCCTCCGAGTGTCTTACAGATGTCCTCTCATTAATCCTTACAACATAGCCTATTTTAAAATTACCATTTTAATAGCCTATAGCGTAAGGATTAATGAGATGAGGTCTGTAAAGTGTTTCTTAGAGAAAAGGGCTAGTTGAAACCAAGGATTCTCGTGTTTTAGAGTTTTATTTTTAAAAGTCTCCTTTAGAAACTGTGTGTGTGTGTGTGTGTGTGTGTGTGTGTGTCATGATGGGAAAGAATCCAAGGGGAAAAGGAAGTTTCTTCGAGTGTGGACTGGACGGTAAGCTTTAGGATATATAGTGCGAAGAGTTCTGACTTCAGTTAGCACTGGGAGCACCTGCCAGAAAAGGGAGGAAGATTTCCATAATGTGGACAGTATCCGTGAGAAACCGTCTGCTCTTTACCTGTAGTCAGATGACCGAAGAATCCTACACTTCCCAAAAAGCCTCAAACATCTGAAACTGAGGCCTATTCTTTTAGAAGACTAAGATTTTTGACTTTCACTTGTGCAAAGTAAAGTTTTCTTATGTCCTTGGCCAACAAAATGTATTCTTTGAAAGTATAATTAGCCCTGAAGCAGGAAAAAAAGTAGGGGAGGGGGGGAGGGGGGATAGAGAATCAGAAACCATTAGAATTGGAAGGGGCCAAACTCTCTATTTTATAAATAAGGACATTTCTGCCCAAAAAGATGAACTGACTTGCCTTAGGGCTCACAGACAGTAAATGACTCATGTCATTAATGGAAATGTTAGATACTCCCTCTTACATTTATGTCCCAGCTCATTATTGGAATATTCTTTAGGCCATATGAGTCCTACCATTGTTTGTCCTCATTCCGTTGGGTTTTTCAGATCTCGTCCTCCTCCTCCACAGTAATTCTCTGGCGCTATTTATGAAAGACCATTTGTCACACCTAACTCTTCAAATGGGTTGTATATCAGACATCCACTAATGAAAGTTCATATTACAAAATGGCTAAGTCGAATACTTTATTTCTATTTTTCTGAAATGTTATGGTTTTAAGTTTTCCAATTTTTCTTAGAAAACTGAGTGATGTGTCTATAGTTTCCTACTGTTCATTTCCAAAATTAGGGCTTTTCACAAAGCTCTGTTGGATGCCCTGAATACATAAAGCACTTTACCCTTTCTAACATGAAATAATATTCAACTCAGTTCTCACAAATACCTAGCATCACTCAGCCCTCCCCCACTCCCCATAAAAAGGAAGGAGAAGATTATCCTTAAAATAAATTTATGAAATTCTGGGAGAACCTCCTTCTGCCTCACGGTCATTTTATGGTGGTAGCTTTAGAATATACATTATGTGACTGTCTCTTCGGGCTTTTGCTTGATGCAGATATCGACCTGTGTGAAAACAGCGTACAGCGGCACATTGGACACGCAAACCTCACCTTCGAGCAGCTCCGCAGTTTGATGGAAAGCTTGCCGGGGAAGAAAGTCACAGCAGAAGACATCGAGAAGACGTTGAAGGCATGCAAATCGAGCGAGCAGATTCTGAAGCTGCTCAGCCTGTGGAGAATAAAAAATGGCGACCAAGACACCCTGAAGGCCTTAATGCATGCACTGAAGCACTTGAAAACATACCACTTCCCCAAAGCTGTCACTCAGAGCCTGAAGAAGACCATCAGGTTCCTTCACAGCTTCACCATGTACAGATTATATCAGAAGTTGTTTTTAGAAATGATAGGGAACCAGGTCCAATCAGTCAAAATAAGCTGCTTATAACCGGAAATGGCCACTGGGCTATTTCCTCACAAGGGACCAGATCTAATGAATGAGTAAACTGTTTCTCAGGCACTTGAGGGGGGATGCAGTGATTTCTTTCTCATCACTGAGGACTAGATTTGGCCACAAGGCGCAAAAAGAAACAATGGTGTGGAGAAAGAACG
This sequence comes from Mellivora capensis, assembly GCA_004024625.1. Taxonomy (NCBI): domain Eukaryota; kingdom Metazoa; phylum Chordata; class Mammalia; order Carnivora; family Mustelidae; genus Mellivora; species Mellivora capensis. The sequence continues at coordinate 27,524 of PISX010007064.1, forward strand.
AACATCTCCCCTAAAAGTTCAATAAACCCCAAATAGTTTATCCAACTGATAGATCTGGTCTCGTATCTACTGACTATATTTTCTCTTATTACTGCTCACAGTAATTCAACTGGAAATAAGAAACGAGATCCATTGTGCCTTACTAAATATGGGAATGTCTAACTTAAATAGCTTTGAGATTTCAGCTGTGCTAGAGGCTTTTATTAGAAAGCCATATTTTTTTTTCTGTAAGAGTTACTAATATATCTGTAACACTATTACAGTATTTCTATTTATATTCATTCAGATATAAGGTTTGTACATATTATCATCCTAAAGGGAAATCGTGTAAGACAATTTTAGAAAGAAAAATATATATTCTGTTTATTATTATAATGAGAGATAAAATATATTTTTTAACGGAAAGTTTATAGCATTTCTTAATAGGTCCTGCCATTCTTCCCGTGTGGAGTGTTTTTGTGATATACTTTTACCTGTATAAGCTGTAATATCATTTTATAGAAAATGCATTATTTAGTCAATTGTTTAATGTTGGAAAGGGTATGAAATATAAGTTATCTGAATATTAGATGCTCTGAGAAATTGAATGTACTTTATTTAAAAGATTTTATGTTTTTACTATCTAAACAACATCATTAAAGTTTTCAAGTTATTTTTCATTGCTTTTCCTCTTGCTTTTATTTGAGAGGGATGTTAATGGGTCTGAGCTTCCACAATTTCCTTGTTCTTTTATCATTGGGGCCACCTGAGAAGTGTTAAAAATGCAGATTCCTGGACCAATTTATTGAGAAACTGAAGAGAAAAGCAGAAACTTGCATTCTTAATAAATTCCAAAGCAACTCTTACTACATTGAAATTGGAGAATTTCTGAAGTCAACCTTAGTATATAGGTCGTACAAACCAGTTACAACTACATGGCTAACACCGAGAGACTAAACTAGAGGGGATTTTTTGTTGTTTTGGGTGGGGGGGTTGGTTGCAAGTAGTGGAAACTGACACTACTTAGTTTAATAAAATAATTGGAAGGGTGGGGTATTGGGTTTAATGGTGATGCTCCCCAAAATATCTTCACATCATAGCCTCTGAATGTTACCTTATTTAGAAAAAGGGTCTTTGTAGATATAATTAAGGATGTTGAGAAGAGGAGATCATCCTGGTGGGCCCTAAATCCAACAGCATGTGTCTTTATAAGAGACACAGAAAGGGGAAAGACAGAGAAGATGTGCAGATGGAGGCAGAGATGGGAGTGATGAAGCCATAAGCCAAGGAACCCAAGGAAGACAACGAATTCTCCCCCAGAGCCTCTGCAGGGAGTACAGCACTGCTGACAACTTGATCTTGGACTTCTGGCCTCCAGAGCTATTACAGAATTAGTATTTTTATTAATGTTTATTCTTGGAAGAATTTGTGTTTTCAGCCACTCAGTGTGCAGTAATTTGCCACAACAACTACAGAAAACTGATACAGGTTGTATCCAAGCCTCAGAAAGAACAGAATTAAAATAACTGTGGGCCTCTTGGGGGCCAAAGTTCCTAGACTTTCTCCTCAGTCTTTCATTCCTGTATCTTTCAGTTCCAAATTTACACTCCTGGGATAGAGACTCTGGTTGTCCTAGATTGGGACGGGTGTAAGGACATGGCCAGTGCAGGTCTGTCTTTTTCAGCTGCAATTCCCAAACGGGGGTTTTCATTGTCAACAGGGTCTATCCCCCCCCCAACCCCATCATGCGGTAGGCAACAAAGGTAAGACTACGACGTAGATATAACGTTGGTACTGATCAACCCTACCTGTGCGAGAACACATCAATTATGGACATGCTGACAGAAGGGCAGCTCTGGTTAAATACCACACAAATTCCTAATTCTGGGGAAATTAAAAGCTAAGGTGAAGTCAAGAGGCTCAAACCCAGAGAATCAGAATCCCAACCTGGCAACACCTGAAGTGAAAAAAAAATTGTGGGAACTAAGGGCTAAGGGTATAGGGAGCAGAACAGGAGTTGACAAGAAGCCTCTTCCCCTTCAGAGGCTCCTGTTCTTCTACCAAAGTTCCTCTTTACAGAAAACAAAATGGCCTCCTCGCACCAAGCAGACTGGAGAAACATTTGAAAACATTTGGAAGTTACTGGCATAGAGTATAAATCACTGAGATGCCAATTTCACTGGCTTCCCTGGTCACTAGTTTGGGTCTACTCTACCTCAACCTTCTCCTCCAAGGGAAATAGGGCATGTAACTTTATGTCCACTCCTCTTTTTTAAAAAACTTTTAATTTTAAAACAACTTTAGGGGGTGCCTGGGTGGCTCAGTGGGTTCGGCCTCTGCTTTCAGCTCAGGTCATGATCTCAGGGTCTTGGGATCCAGCCCCACATTGGGCTCTCTGCTCAGCGGGGAGCCTGCTTTCCCCTTTCCCTGCCGCTCTGCCTACTTGTGATCTTTGTCTGTCAAATAAATAAATAAAATCTTCAAAAAAAAATAACTTTAGATTTACAGAATCATTAAAAGACAGTGGAAAGTATCCCTAGTGAGTTATTTTGTAAAATGTAACTCAATTTCAGTCTTTCTGATGTTTTTTCATGAATAGACTGACGTTAAGGGTCTGGGGGAAAAGTATCATGTAGGTTATGGCCCTTCTCACGTCATATCTGGGGCCAGTGATATCAGCATGATTATTGGTGACATTAACCTTTGTAACTAAGTTAATGTCTACATAAGATGTCTACATAATGTCTACAAAGCTCAACCTCCACCGGCCTTCCTTACTTATGGTCCTCCTGTTGTTCCAACATGATTTCTTAAAAAGACTAGCGTTTCTCCCTTTAATTGCTTTTGCATCTTTGCTAAAAATAAGTTGATTATATTTGTGTGAGTCTATTTCTGGATTCTCTCTTCTGTTCCATTTATCTGTAAATCTGCACTTCCACCAATACCACACTGTCTTAATTACTTCCACTTTATAGTAAAGCTGAAAATTATTTCTGATGATTACTCTGTCACATAGGAGTATATCGGCTTTTTCTTGCCTTTTTTTAAAAATTTTGATCCCAGGACCCCGAGATCATGACCTGAGCCGAAGGCAGAGGCCTTAACCCACTGAGCCACCCAGGCGCCCCTCCTTTTCTTTCTTTCTCTCTCTCTTTCTTTCTCTCTCTCCCTTTTCCCCTTCCTTTCCCCTTCCCTCCCCTCCCTCCTCTCCTCCCCTCTCCTCTTCTCTTCTCTCTTCTTTATTTTTCTTTTTGCAATAGTTATACTCAGTGCATCAGAGATCCCAAATTCCTAAAGAAAGTTTGTTTTAGGATGATGGATGTGTATCAGAGCAATGCCTATTTGAGTTTTAGATCTTCCCCTTGAGCTACTCCTCAAAAAGCTTCTGTCTACACATTCTTGTTCCTTTCCCATCCCTTGCCCAACAGCATTTTGCTGTTACTTGTCACTTGAAGTCCCCCAGTTGTGGGTTCAGCACTTAATCTTGACCCTTGCCCCAAGAACAGACTTTTCCCACCTACTGTTCCCTTTCTTCAGCTATAATGAGTGCTCACCAATGTTCTAAAGCCAGTGGCTTTTCCTTTTCCCCTGCTACATTAATGTTTTTATTCTTCTGGGTGAGTGGTCTTACCCCCACTACAGGACTACTGCCCCTCCCTCCAAGATCTTACGGTTCTTTCTGATCTATTCTGGGAGTACTCAATGGACTTCGTGGAGAAAGAACCTACAAAAGCATTGGAGGAGATCTTCAAGTGGACATGATCACTGGTTGACCTGAGAGCTGGACACAGACGGTCAGAGGCTCCTCACCTAGTCTCCTGCCCTTAGAACTTAAGTTCTTCCCGCCATTCCCACAGTGGGAGCCATTTCTAGGATGTAGCCCCAAGACAACAATGTGTTATTGGGAACATATGAACTCAATACATGACAGTACCCCGCTAAGGTCTCCTAAACTTTAAGAATCTGGCTGGCAGATGCAGAGATCTACTCATCTTGCAGCTGCCCAAGATAAGCCTTGTATGTAATTCCCTTGCTGATTAAGATTGCTACCTACTACCTAGAGTGTTCTGTGTCTTTCTTCAGTCTTCCCTTGCCCTCTGTATATGGGGACTAATTTCAGATTTTATCTGAGAAGCTGCCAAGTTTGTGAAGCAACAGAAAGGGTGCAAACTCCTCCAGTGTGGGCAGCACCAGTTCCACACTATTCTACTGACCCACCCACAGCCTTCACCAGCTTGCCAGCTACCCTGGCTGAGCTCTTGTTTGTGTCCAGTTGCATCCACCCAAGTCAGCACATACCGGTAGGCCCTCTCTCGCTGGAATCACGATCTCTTTTTAGATTTTGGGCCAGTTATTTTTTCTGTGTCCTCACGTCTCTAATAATGTTTGCTTGCTTGTTTGTTTTAAATTAAGACTTTTTTAAGAGTTTTGGGCTCACAGAAGAATTGAGGGGAAGGTACAGAGATTTTCAACATACTTTCTGCCCCTGCACATGTGTAGCCTCCTTTACTCTCAACATGCCCCCCTCAGCTGTGCATTTGTTACATCTGATGAACCTACAGGAACACAACAATATCACCCAAAGTCTACAGTCACGTTAGGGTTCAATCTTGGTACTACACACCCAATCAGGTTTTTTTTTCTTTTATAAAGTCATGAAGGTGAATTTAGTTTGGTTTTGTCATAAGTTGGAGAACATCACCAATTCCAATTCTCTGCATTCTTCCCAGGAGGAAGTTAGAACCTGGTCAATTCTGTTGTTTCAAAACTTGATGTGAAAGACTGGATGGGAGTTAAAACTATCTTCATGATCCAGACCCACTGTGTCCTCTTGTTCATCCAGAATCTTATACTAGGTGTGAAGTATTTTTGATGGATTCATTTTATGGACTGAAGAATACAGACCAAGAAATAATTTTGAAATCCTTATGCTAGACTAGTCATATGAAATATTCCAAGAAGTTTTTACTTATTAACTATGATTATTCCATTCTACCTATTTTGTTAGGCATCTTATTCAGTAGACTACTTTCAGTATTTTATGCATATATTGAAAATCTAATTTGTTCCATTGAAAATAATACTTTTGAGTGCCAAATTTTAGTACTAAATACAGTACACTTTATACCCAGTTCTAAACAAGAGATATAGTGGCAAACTATCATTACTCCCAGGAGCATAGTCTTGGGGTGTTCTAGTTTGCTATTTGTGAAATGACCCCTGTCAAACACAAAGGTGTTTATGCTCAGATATAGAAATAGGTGTGAGAGAAAGGGAGAGCTCTGAGAAGAAAACTCTATGCTCTTCTTTGCCAATGCAGAGACCAACAGCCCTAGGAGTAGCTCCTTCTCAAAACACTTAACACCTTTGGAGATGTTTCCTAAACTGATGTCCAAACTCAGTCTTTGAGGGACATACTTTTATTATTCTCTTCTCTTGATCAAAGTTCAAAACAGTGGCTTCTATCCGTTCAATTAGTGTAATTATGACTGTTGATATTGGATATAACTATATGCTCTAATTCTTTGACTTTCTTGCTGTTATTTTCTAAATTTCTCTCTCCTCAAATCTAGGAAACTATAAAACAGGGATTTAACACTAATAATAACAAGCAGAAATTACCTCTGCAACTGAGTTTAAATACATCTGTCCTGAAGATGGCTAGAATCCATTTGGAGAGACAGGATGTACACACGGCCGAGTAATCGCTAATACCGGACAGTCTATACTTAGTACCAATCGAATTGCATAAACATGGTACATTCGTCAACTGTCATCTCTGAAGCCCAGGGCAAGCCAAGAAGCAATAACTTCGGCTAGGTCTTGTAGGCACATCTAGGCCGAGAGAATGAGGTGGGATGTAGATACAAGGAATTGTATTGGAAAAGCCATGAAGGCAAAAATGTACATAACATGTTTGAGGAAGCATTGCCTAGACTGATGTAGTTTATACAAAAATTTAGAGTACTATAAAATAAGCTCGATGAAGTTTATTAGTAATTCCCTGTGAGTTGTGAAACTAACTGCTTTATCTACCTAGAACTCTTCAGTTTAGTCTGGTAATTACCTCCTTCTTTTAGGTAACTGCTCTCTCCCACCCCACCCCAACTCAACCACCTTGTTCCAGTGGGGCTTGCCAATAACAGCTTCTCTTTCTGTACACCCAGCTCTTCCTTCTCTTCCTTTTGCTACCCCCAAGGCATTCAGTGAGAGATTTTCCTTAGGATGTGTGCATTTGGAATCACTTAAAGAAAATTTTTTTACATCCAATGAAAATCTATAAAAGTTTGAGCCTGGGGCGCCTGGGTGGCTCAGTGGGTTAAGCCTCTGCCTTTGGCTCAGGTCATGGTCCCAGGGTCCTGGGATGGAGCCCCGCATCAGGCTCTCTGCTCAGCAGGAAGCCTGCTTCCCTTCCTCTCTCTGCCTGCCTCTCTGACTACTTGTGATCTCTGTCAAGTAAATAAATAGAATCTTTTTTTAAAAAAGTTTCAGCCTAAAGTTGTCAAAGGCCTCAGAGAAAGGGAAGTATCAGAGAGAATAAGGAGGAAGAGACAAGCAAAGAATCCTGATGATGTTCAAGCCCCTGGTTCTAGCAATTTCTTTTCTTCCTGTCATTTAGTTTTGTGAACCATTGACTTCCTCTTCTCCTCCAAGCCAATTTCTGTAAACTGGAGTCCTGACTAAGAGAGAGTAAATAAGAAGTCTTTGGATGTCAGACGAAGGTATTTGGATTTGAAGAGCTAACTGTGATGATTGTGAGGTTTTAGCCATCTGAGAATCTTTAATTTTATAATATTTACCTATGAACACAACAGGAACCATTGAAGTTTTAAGAAAGGTATTGATGTCTGCAAAGTAGAATTTCAAGATTATTCTGGCAGGAGTGTATAGAATGGATTGGAGCGGAAATGGTTAGAGATTATTAAACCAGAAGAGTTTACTACTAGAGTAGTTCAGCAATGAGGTAAATGGCTGAGGTAAATATGCAACTCAGACTGCAGGTGGGCCCAGAGTGGAAAGGAAAGGTCACAGTAAAGAACCGTTAATCTTTCCAGGAGAGTCATCAGAGAAGGAGCACCATCACTGGCATTTGGTTATGACTAATGGATTGAGATTCCGGTCTTTTTCCAAATATTTAATACAAAATAAGTCTCCCATTTCCTTGGGTTTTCTTGAGTCTTTTCCCAGGGAAATCCACCTCATCTTTTGAGACACAAAAGCTTAAGTCATATTTCCACAAAAATCCTTCTAACTAAAACAAAGACATCTTCCAAATTGACATTTCAATAGCAATTTTGGTTTTTCATGACTCACTGACTTCAGGCAAGAGGAGGTAAACAGGACAGATCATGCATAAAACCTGTGTCGTTCTCATGGAATCATAGGTTCCTGAGAGACAACATGAGGTCATCTGTTCATCTCTCCTGCCTTCTTGGTTCAGCCATTCCTAAACTAACCTGGAGAGTGATGACCTCGGACTCAAGCATTTTTAAAGTGTCTCATTGCTATAGTGATGCCCCCAACACACACACACACACACACACACGAGCATTCATGCATATATGTACACACAAGCAAAGCACACATGTGAACGCACAACACATACATGCACATGTATGCACACACATACATAATTGTGTACACACACACACACAGCCAATGGAACCCAATTTCAGGACTTAATAGCTCTCATTCTGTCATTGAGATTGGGCAAAAATGATTTCTTTAATAGAAACTCCTACTTTTCTGGAATTTTTGAGCAGGTGGGCTTTGTAGATTGTTCCAACCTAGTGTTTACCAAATTTACCTAATCACAAGTATCACTTGGGATTGTTTGTTCAAACTGTATATTCCCTAGCATCCTCCCTAGGTCAGGACTTGGGTGCTAGAATTCTTATTGGGCAACTTTGGGAAATATTATTATATCTAATCCTTGAGGACCAAATGAGGCTGCATTAAATTGCACAGCTGCTGTCAGAACTCAGAGCTTCTCAGTCCTACCAAAAGTCCTGTTTAACTTTGTGCTTCTCTTAACAAAGATGGGAAATGCCCAGATTTCTCTCTTGGAGTGTGTTTAATCCCACTGTGCATGTATCAGTCATTGCATTTAGCACCTGACAGTTTAACTGTCTCCCTTGATGCTGATGTTATGCTAATAATATCAACAGCAATAATAATCATCATTATAATTTATTAAATGGTTTCCTGTTAGATCTGGGTCCATTTAGGTTCTTAGAAAACAATGTTGTATGAAGGCAAAACCTAGGAAATCACCGATTCCTCTGATTTGCCATCGTTTCTACATTGACCCTGGTACTCACAGTAAAGGCCGTTTATTGAGAACTTGCATGGAACAAAGCCCTACACTTAAGACCATTACAGACATTATCTCATTAAATCCCAAACAACCCAGTTATCAAATCATCATCATTTTCCTAAAAGCCAGCAGCCTTCAGCTTCTTTCCCCTGACATCCACCATTCTTTTATCTGGGACCTTTATTATTATACAGTGCTTGGACTGGATGTAATATCTGCCTGATCTAGTCACAGCTGTCTCGAGTCTTATACTTCCTTCCAATGATCTATCCCAGTTATACCTCTGGATTTAAGCTGGAGATACCCAACATCACTCCTGGGAAAGAAAGACAGCAAGAGTCAAGAAGGCGAGGCTGGGGGGTCTGGGGGATAAACCCACAATTTTGAAAAACAGAAATCCTCTAGCCAGGAATCCAAGAGTAATGGTTTTGCATGGAAAACTCCATCTGTTTTTTGTGGGATCTGGATCACATTTTTCCCTCCAGCCACGAGAACATGCCACTCAAAAGGACCTGCCTTGGATGGTGACAAGATGTACTCTGCCATTAAGCACTCGTGGCAAGGAACGCATCCAGGATTTGCTTACTAAGAGGGGATGGCAAAAGAAGTAAGCTTTGCTAACGCCTCCAGAATAAATTTCTGTTCAAACCCAAACCATGGAGTTGAGACTGGGTATTAAAAAAACTTAAAGCCAACAGACTGGCACTTGGGTGTAGCTGGCACGGTCTGTTTTCCGAATTATTTGAAAATATGCTCTGTTGACTAAGCCACATTTAAAGAATAGGGAATGTCATAACAAAGTTTCTAGAAAAAATAAATGTGATGGGGTCTGGGAATTAAAGAAAAATAAGAGCAGATTCTACCTCAGAAATAAGGAGCCATCTTTCCCACGCAGGTTAATAAGCCTTCCCAAAAGGAAAAAAGGATTAGGGGTGAGACACACCTAACTTTAAATCCCATCTCTTCTCCTAAATAGTGTGATTGCTTTGGGGCTCAGCCTTCCTGTCTGCACAATTGATAGAATAAAACCTCAGAAGCTTATCTGGTCATCCCACGTAAGTTTCTATCCCAGCACCTGGCATAATAAACAAGTGTTTTGTTTTGTTTTTTAAACGTATTCTTCGCAAGAGATGAATTCCCATGAGGGATGACACCCAACCATTTTGTGGGATCACCGGAGGGAAATGAAAAACAGCGTTCCTCTAGGAAAGTCTGCTGGTTATTTGGTGCAGAACTGTAACCACTTTGCCACAAAATGGAAGAGAGGCAAGTCAGGAGGAGTCTGTTGAGGGGACAAGGAGGCATCCACAGGCCTGGCTTTCATTCTGGGCCCCAGATACACTGGGTCTCCCTGGGCAAGTAACTGAAGCTTAAATGTGCCCATTGTAATGGTGCCAGTCAGAGCACAGACACCGGGCGCCTACGGCCAAGATGGGTTTTAACACATGTGGCAGCAAGCTGTTCTGGAATGGTAGCGACAGCAGATGCAGGCATTGAATGGGCGTCCTCCCTTCCCCAGGGCAGACATTGTGGATTTTCCAATTATAGTAAGACCCTCTTTAAGACGAAACTCTCTAACAGCCACTGACGGTTGAGAGGTTGAGTCAGCATATCCCCCCAAGGTCAGAGAGTTCACCGCGTGTTCCCTGAAGCCACATCAATCACTTTGACTTCTTCTTGATGAACAGGATAGAAGAAAATCTTGCTCAGAAAGAACCATTCCAATTGGAAATAATCTTAAAAGACAGCTGGAAATTACAGTCACTGAACACCTGTCACGTGCCAAGATCTTAGATTTTTATGTTCATTCTCTTAACAGCTGTACAAATTAGGTCTTAATATTTCCATTTTAAAGATAAAGGGCTGTGGCCCAAAGAGAATAATTTACATGCCCACCATTTCATTGCAAGTGAGGAACAGAAACTCCATTTTGTCTTTTAGACCCAGATATTTCATTCTATCCCGTGGGCGCAAAGCCATTGGAGAGGTATGAAGAATCACGGTGTGAGTACTTTAATGTTGTATTTAATGTTCTCAGCATTCACTTTTGACCTTAGTATTGAGGGTAAACCACATATTTTGTTTTTACCCCAGGTGGGTAAAGAGAAATCCAATTCTGACACAGACTCCTAGGTTAAGGGCAAAGTCCTCTATAAGACTGCCTCCATTTCAGAGGTTAGCCACCCGCCACAAATCTCAGGACTATTCAGGCCATGGAAGCTTCTGGAAGACTGGCTACAAAAAAGGGATTCCCCATGTCCCCAGATTTGATGACTTGCTGGAATACTCTCAGAATTCAGGAAAGCACCATATTTATGATTATATATATATATATATACATATATATATATATATATATATATTTTTTTTTTTTTTTATAAGGGATATTCCTAGGGTTAAGATCTGGGAGGGTCCCAGATATGGAGCTTCTGGGCCCTTTCCTGGGTGAATCAGACGGATCACTCTCCCAGCACAGCAATGAGATCTTTACTAACCAGAAAGCTCCACTGTTTGGAGTTTTTATTGGGGTTTCATTACATGACCATGATTGATTAAACTCAATTTCCACCCATCCTCCATGCTACAGATGCCAAGGTAGCTTAAAGTCTCAACTCTCTCACCAACTTGGTTGGTCTTTCTTTGACCAGCCCTCACACTAAAAGTATCCAGGGGCCTGCCTTGAGCCATTTTATTAGCATAAAAATGATATTCTTTATCACTTGGGATTGTCCAAGGATTAGAGTCCAAGGATTAGGCCAATCAAATTCTTTATTATACACCATTGCTCTATCCCATTCCACTCCCCAAATTTGTTCTGTTTTTCTAGCACCTTCAATTTTGTCAGGGGCACTGCCAACCACTCTTTCAGATTGCCACAGCTGAAAACCTGGAGCTGTCTTTGACTCTGTCTTTCCTTTGTCCTTCTCAAGTAGCGTGATTTCCCTTGGGTTGATTTTCCTCTCCAGGTTTCCTGGATTCTTCCTCTCCTCTCAACTTCTACTACCACCATGCCACCGCCATTCAGAATTCAAACTCTCAGGAGCCTAAGTTGTTGTGGAACTTCTTGACTCATCTGTCTGCCCCTACTTTCATTTACTTCAATCCTTCTTCACACAACTCTCAGATCAATCTTCCTTAAACATCCAAGTAATTAGAGGTGATTTGTTCCTCTAAGTAGCTTGAATGAGAATCTGTTTTCTCTGTGGTATAAGATCCCCTGTGACATTATGCTTCCTTGCCTTTTGCTCAAAGCGGAGATCAGAAAAACCACTATTGTCTTAAGGAAAAGTACACAGTATGGTAACTGGAATGAGCACTGATTCTAGAGTCAAAAGGTTTGGGTTTGAATCCTGGCTCAAGTGCAGGCTATAGATGTGAGGTGTACAGTACATAGAGAACTAGACACAAAAATCGAATCTGCGGCTAAATGGGTATTTTTCACACTCACCACACGTTTCTCCAAACCCTTCCTTTTTAAGGCACTATGCTAATTTCTCATTGCTGCTGAAATAAATTACCACAAAAAGGGGATTAAACAATATGAGTGAATTTTCTTATAATTTTGGAGGTCAGAAGCCCAGAATGAGTTTCACTAGACTAAATGCAAAGTACTGGCAAGGCTGTTTTCATCATAGATGCTCTGGGGTAGCACTTGTTTCCTTATGTTTTCCAGCTGGAGGGCACCTGCATTCCTTAAGTCTGTTCTCCATCTTCAAAGCCAGCTAAATTGGGCCAAGTCTTTCTCATGCTACCACCTCTCTGATTTTCCTTCCTCTGCCTGTTTCTTCCACAGCTAAGGACCCAGGTTATTATACTGGGTCCACCTGAATATTTCAGGCCAACTCCCCATTTTAACATCAGCTAATTAACAACATTAACATATCCATACCCTTACTTCCCTTTCGTCATATAAAGTAACATATTCAGAGGTCCTTGAGATTAGGAAATGGGCATCTTTCAGAAGGGGAGGGCATTATTCCATCTCATGCCAAGTTCAGGTGAAGTATTACCTAAGAAGCTTATCTGGAGATCTCTCATTTGTATCTCTTTCTTCCCTCTAATTCAGTAGTTTTCAATTTTGTCACCTGTGACACTAAAAAATACTGATGTCTGTGTCCCATTCTTGAGACTGGTGGGTTTAACTGGTCCAAGGTGTGACCTGAGTGAAGGATGTTCTTACAAAGCTCTCCCAGTGCTTCTAATATGCAGCCAAGGTTGAGAACCAGTCCTCCAGAAAATGTCTGTTTTCATCTTATCTGTTAATGTAGAGAGGAGGTCTCCCATGATAATTAAAAGGAAGACTGCAAAATGCCTGTATTCATACCTCTTGGCTTCACTTCTAATGAGCGGTCAAAACTTGAGTTCTGTAAGTCATCCTTTGGTGCCCTGTTTCTTCATTTGTAAACTGGGAGCGGTACGAAGGCCCCCTAACTTTGTCGAGAAGGTTGAATGACATAATGTATATTAAAGTGCTTAGGGTAGCACATGCCTTATCTTGGAAACTCACCTAGAAGCTCTGCCTGGGCATAACCAACTGTTCTTTCTGTGGTTCTCAAAAAATACTTGTTATTTGACAGATAGAAAACAAGCAAGTGTGTCCAAACCACATGATTGCAGGTCTTTGAGCCATAAATCTTCTTGAAGTTTATTTTTAGAATAGTTTTGTCATATCTTTACTCTCCAAATATCTCCAACCAGTGTAAGCTGAATGCACATTAGAACCTTTTCAAAGCTTTTTGAAGTATCAGGCCCAGGGTTCAGCTCCCCACTCTTCCCTGAGATCTTAACTCAACTGGAGCCCAGGCATCAGTATCTTTTAGCCCTTTGGGTAATTATAATACAGAGCAAGGGATTCGAATCTTGGACCTGGACTGGAGATCTACAACTGTTGCACTTTGAATACATCTAACAAAGGTAATGACTTATCCCTGGAATGCCATGGTGGGTCTACTGATTGGGAAAGAGGGTAGTAAAAGGGAAGTAGGGAAGGGAAGTGATTTAAAGAGAGAAAGAGGAAGGGAGACAGTGAGGAAGAGAGGGAAAGAGAGAGACCAGAAGCAGAGAAAGCAAGGAAAAGGAAAGATGGCCAAGTACACCTAAAAGTTATCTCTTGATGACTTCTTGGTACTCAGACTATGTGTTAACTGTGCTCTTCAACCCCAAACGAGGCCTTAAGGAGCGACGGGTATCCAGGAAAAGAATCTCATTGGAGTGGAGAGTCTATGTCCTTCCCGCAGTACGTACTCAAAATGTATTTCCGCAAACCATAATCCAACAGCTGCACAGATTTGTTCTGTGACCACTAGGTAGGTAGTACTGAAAGTTGTGTAAAAAAAAAAAAAAAACAAACTAAGCTGAAAGTTTGAGGCTATTCCTTAAACAACTCCAGAGAAGAAATTCCTTGCTCATCCTCGGTAGTACACAGGTCACTATGGGGACTGCAAGGAACTTGAGTCAGAGGAGATAATTACTCAGGAAAGTTGCCCAATCCCCTAACATCCGGTGGTGCGGAGAGACTCTTAGTAACCACAAGGTGACTCCCAGGCAGGTGTCCAGAGCACAAAGAAGGTTCCTATCTACAAAAGGATCTATAGCAAAAACCATATCATAGCTTGAATGTACATGTCTGTTATAATGTAGAAAAACCTTCCCCACTTAGGGATCTTACCTGATTTCCACCCCCGCCCCCACCCGGGAGGTGGGGAGGGGGGAGAAAAAAACCTTTGTGAGATACATGGGTTAAAATTATCTCCACACTGGAGATGAAGACTCAAGTCTTGGGCAGTGAGTGACTGATAGAGATAAACCTATCTCCTTTCTGGATGCACCCTTCCTTACGAAAAGCATAATTAATCATGACACAGGTGATTACAAATAAACTATAAGTATTTAAAAACAACCACCTGTCAAGGTGCTGAAAATCAGCAGTGGTGGGGCACCAGTGAGGCTCCATCTCAGAAGGAAAGGTGAGCCTGGGGAGGTGTTTTGATATGAAATAGCAGTACATTCCACCAGGAAATGGAAATTAAATATAAACAGTATATTTTACCAGCAAAAGATTATACATAATGCACCACTACATAGATCTTTCTGGAGTGAACATGAAATCTAGTTTACCAAATGTCACCGTGTTATAGGTCAGATATTTTCTTAATACTAGCTACTGATTATTAAATATCTAAAGAGCAGAATAAGACCAGATTCTTGACATGCATTAACAATCCAGTCCGAACAACTGCCCTATATTACAGGTCATTAGTACAAGATTATTCTCCATTCACGTACAAGGAGACTGAGGCCCACCAGGCCAGGGCACCACAGCTGGCGGATGGCAGGGCCATGATTCAGACCCAGGTCGCTCTGACTCCCAGCTCATGCTTTTTCCGCTGCTCTATGCCATCTCGTCTAAGCCCATAATTAAGCAAAATAATATACTCTTCACAAATGAAAAGATCTCATGTACAAAAGTGACGAGACGACTTTTGGTTGATGGGCTTCCAAATATGCAGCAGATCCTTTTTCTGGAAACCGCATTTGGCATAAGGGGGCCTCAAGTCCAGACAGTTTTCATGACGTAACTCAAGGTCTCCGTGAATGTTAGCCTTGAGTCTGAAATAACTCTGAGCCCTCCCATCCTGGCGTCTTCACTGCAACGCCCCCCTAATCCCCCCAGCCAAGCTCAGACTGCCCATGGGACTTGCAGGTGGGTGAGCTGACAATGCTGGTGGGGTTGGAAAGAAGGTACACCGTGATCTCCTTCTTCATCCCGGTAACTATTTCCAATGCTCTCACTCTCACTTGGAGCTTATTCTCGGCTCTGTAGGCCTTCATGTTTGTTTGTTTTGCTTTCAGGTTTAAAAAGAACTCTTAGCAGCAGTTCACGACTTTTATAAAATTAATCCGCCGTCACTTAGAGCCATCCAGAGGGCTGCCAGAAAGGAATGACCCTCTGTGAGGTGGTGTCTGAGACTGGATTTTGAGTGTTACCTGGTTTTGCCTAAAACTCATTTTCCTGGTGTTTCTCTATATCTCCATTCCCATCTACCTTGTCTTCATCAAAGAGAATCTCCCCCGAAGTCCTAAAGCCAGCCAACTGTACCCCCCACAGTTCTCATCGCACCCAGCAGGCTCACCTGTGAGTCCCAGTGATTCTGCAGCTCTGGTTCCTCAGCAGGTCACTGTCTCCCACAGTCTTCCCTGGCCCTGTGCTTTGTCTTCCTTGAGACACTTTTCCTACCAGGGTTTAGTTTCTGTCAAAATGGAAGCAATAAAATATAGTGAAAAGACGCTTTAGAATGAAAGTCCAAAGAACTCAGTCTGGGTTTACCTCCCCCTTCCCTCACTCAGCTGACCACGTAACCAGGGCCTAAGCACCTACCTGTTGGAAATTCCTTTTCTCATACATAAAGCAGAGATCACAGTAATAGGTGTCCTACTTGTCTCACAGACCTATAGTAAGGATCAGAAGAGAGAGGAGACAAAAAAGAACCCAGTGAAGTGTGAGGGAAGCATTAAGTTAATTCACTGCCACTCCTGTGACTGGAGACGATGTCACAGAGCTCCCTTTGACAGAGGGGAGGTGGGACTGGAAGTGAATTATCCTACATGTTGTCATGTGATGGAGTAAGGTAGAGTGTCAAGAGGGCCTGGAGGAGGGATCCTGGCTGATGTCTGGAAGAGGGGACGCAGCCAGGTTCCAGGAAGAATTCACAGAGGAAGTCAGATTTGAGGCAAGCCATGATGGCCAAGAAAACCAAGAAACAAAGAGCATGTTGGGGAAAAAGACCAGCATATATAAAGAGCTGCTCATGCTAACATAAATTTTGTCACCTAAGTATCAGGGAAGGCACAATGGCTTTAAGTGGAAAATGGACTAACAAGAAGCATGTTTAAGAAAGATCATTTTAGAGGCAGTAGGGCAAGGAAAACAAGAGAAAAATTAGTTTTTGTTGCTATTATTATTATTGTTGTTGTTGTTATTATAAGAGATTAGCTCTGATGTGAGCCTGAATAGAGATGAAGCATGAGTTGAGTCAAGAGTTCAATTATCCTCTGCATGAAGGAAAGAGAATGAACCATAGAGAAAGACTGAGAAGGGGGAAGAAGCATTGGCTTTTGTTCCAGGGTAAGGTGACACCCCAGAGTAGGATAAAGGCTCTCTTTCTAGGGAGTGGAGATTCCTACTGTCCGTAACCTCAAGAAGGAGTTGATGCTGAAAAACAAAATGGAGCCCAGGATGCCAAAACTCATCTCTGAGCCTGGACTCAAAGGAGTCTAGGTAAGTTCAAAGACATTCTTTTGCAGGACAAATGTCTTCTGACATAGAAATATAGCTCTGGAGGCCTGCCAGGAGGCCCCCGAGGGGGACCCCAGGAAAACGCACTTGGGTCTCTTATGCCTAAGTGTCTCTACACCAAATAGCCATTGTATTTTCCCCTGATTTAAACTCTTCTCTTATCCCAGAGCCATCGGCCATGTCATGAAACTAATTGGTCTCAGCTGTGTGGAAAGAAGAGCGAAGCTTGCTCAGGCTGGAACCACCGTGATAGAGAAAAACAGTGACGATAATGGTCAATGTTTATTGAGCCAGGAATAGAGTTAGGAGCTTAGGCGGATTACCTTATTATCTCAACAATCTTGAGATGGCAGAACTGCAGTTAACCTCTTTTACAGGTAACAAATCTAAGGTTTAGAATGGTTACAGAACGTGCCCAAATCGCACAGCTGATATGCAGCATTCTGTCTCCAAAAATAATTCTGCTTGCTCCTACCCTGGACCATCTCCCAACTGTGGTCCAAGTGAGCAACGGAGTGGAAACCAAGGAGGCTGGCAGAGTCATGGGGAGCCGTCCGAGACAGAGCAGCCGAAGTGGGTCCATGGCTGACAGATGCAAGAGCCGGCAGCAATGCACACCACATTGGGACAGTCAGAGATGTGGCCTGGGGCTTCTCTGAGAGCCAGAAGAAGGGTCAAGGAAACCCAAAATGAAGACTAAAACCCTGCTCATAGTGATGAGTGGCACCAAGCTGCTGGACTTCAGCCTACCCAGTGTGGCCATGAGTATTGTTTTCACCAAGCAGAAAAGAGGAAAATAACAAGAAATTACAAAGGGGCCCATAATCAAATTTCAGACTTGAAAATTCCTGAGAAAAACGCCATTCTACATAGACCTAAACAAATGACACGCTGATAACACGCTGTTTTTAGAGCCCTCTGACTTAATCTGCTGTTCTATTATCAACTCCACTGTTACTAATGGATTTTCTTTGGAACTCAACGCTAGCAGGGCAAGGAAGAAACTGGCTGCAGCACCAGAAGCTTCTTTAAAGGCAAATAACACCACTCTCTACCCACGGGGCCTCAGAGACATGTGGTTGCCTTCCAAACCAGTCCCCAGGGAGCTGTCTGGAGTCTTAGCTCTTCACTTCCATAATCCTTGTAGAATGTTCCACAATTCACAGACGGCCCCACCACTGGAACTCTTCCAAATAAAGGAGCCACATCTCAAGATCCCTACCACTCAAAATGCAGAAATCTAAATCATCAGCGGCAGCAGCATCTGGAAGCTTGTTAGAAATGCAGGATCTCAGGCCCCACCAAAGACATAAGAAACCAGAATCCTTGTTTAACAAGATCCCCAGACAATCTGCGTGCACGCTGCGTTAAGAAGCACAGCATAAGATCACCTGGGGTTTCTAAATACCAGGTACCACATGGGATGTAGTATCTGTATTACAACATGAACTCGAGAATGGGTTTGTGCTGCTCAAACAATTAATGAAGCCTTTCATTACTGACATCTCAACATCTGTCCCTCTCTCTTGCTCTGCTAAGCACTGTTGGTTATATCGAATTAAAAAAAAAAAGTCAAGATATGATCCCTGTTGACAGCAAGCTTATAATTCTGTTGGAGAAAGAAAATACATATATGCTCAGAATGACCTT
This sequence comes from Mellivora capensis, assembly GCA_004024625.1. Classification (NCBI taxonomy): domain Eukaryota; kingdom Metazoa; phylum Chordata; class Mammalia; order Carnivora; family Mustelidae; genus Mellivora; species Mellivora capensis. The sequence continues at coordinate 45,766 of PISX010007064.1, forward strand.
TCAGAAAAGGGAATATGACCCTGTCACTGCTCTGCATAAAATAACCAGAATTTGCCGATGCCAATGGGCTGAAGTCCATACTGGGGGCTGAAGTCCCCCAGTGCTTTGCCCCAGGCACACTGATCCTGAAGGTCTTCTAATGTGCAGACCTTGCTCCCATCTCCATGCTTTGCCCTTGCAGCATGACCTTGCCCCTTCCTGCCCTTCCCCCTTCCTAAGATGGCTCCATTGAATTCTGTAGGCTTACCACAGAACGCTTTCCTCTTTGGCTTCAGATTTGAGGGACTTGCTGCCCTCCTCACACATTCCTATTGCAAGTTCTGATTTTTTTTTTTTTAAGATTTTATTTATTTATTTGACAGACAGAGATCACAAGTAGGCAGAGAAGCAGGCACAGAGAGAGGAGGAAGCACGCTCCCTGCTGAGCAGTGAGCCCCATGCGGGGCTCGATCCCAGGACCCCGAGATCATGACCTGAGCCGAAGGCAGAGGCTTTAACCCACTGAGCTACCCAGGCGCCCCAACAAGTTCTGATTTTTTTACTGTCTTCTAGGTATAAGGTCTGGTTGAGAGAAATAAAAATGATCTATGAAACAGCCATAAATCAGTGATGCAATCCATCACATCCCCCGTCTCCACCTCGAACACCCCGAGAGCCTCGTCCCCAGGACAGAAGTGCCCTAATCCTTTTCCCTCAGACTTCCCTGCAGATCATCTGACCTCCTGGCTAAGCCCTGTGGGAACTAGAGACTCCGTCCTAGACCAGGGATATCCTTCCACACCTCCTTCGTTCAGGAGACTCCTGCTCATCCTTTATATCTCATCTCAAATGCACCATTACTTAGGAAGCTTCCCCCACTTCCCCGAAGTATGTTGGTCCTTCTCATCTCAGTTCCAATATCACTTTGCATCTGAGAACTTATCTGCTTGATTGTGTATCTTTGCTTGCCTGTCTCTCCCACCTGACTCAGTCTTTCTGGGACACAGACTTATCTTCTAAGGCATGAATAAGACTGGCTGTGTATTCTCAGTGTTCTGCAAATGTCTGGCACAAAATAGACCAGTGCTTTAACCCCTGCTAATTAATTATCAGAATCAACCACATGTCACTTAAAAATCCCAATGCCTGTGCTTCGTCCCAAAACATCCTGCTTCTATAAGTCTAAGATAGGGTTCAGTCATCTCTGCTTTTCAAATGCTCCCCAGATAATTCCAAAGTGCAACCAAGATTTAGAAACACTGCAGGAGGCCCTTTCTAAGGTTTGTTAGTGATGGAATTATCCATCCTCTGCTGCTGGGCCTGACCCACTGTTTTTCTAGATAAAACTAAGGTACCTTGATTGCACTGTCTTGATCCTTGGCGGTTAGATACACACCTTGTACCTCTACCTCCTGACATCACTGCAGTGATAGTGAGCAGGAAAAGTACTTACATGCTCAGTTGTTGGGTGTGGTTCTCTATGTATAGTAAGAGGCAGAGAAGAATATGGCGGGTGTGTAATTGCTGTAGGATAATGGCAGACCTTTCAGGCACACCTCGTCTTCCCTGTCCGATGTTCCCGAGATATCATGCCCATACCTCTACAACATCATCCCCAACCTACCTGGTGTGAGCATATCTATGCTTAAACTAGACTCCCCAAAGGAAGGGCTATTCTCTTGGGTGCTATCATCTCAACTCCTCTCCCAGGGCCTGCCACATAGTAAGTGTTCAATAAAGGTTTGATGATCCCTGACTCCATGCAGACTGAATGTCTGAATGAATAAATGAGTGAATGAGAGGATTTGGATATATGGAAAGGAGGAGGAAGAGCATTCCTACAGGAGTGGGGATTCAGAATCAAGGAGTTCATGGGCCTAGGGAGGAGAATGAGATTGATACATGCATAAGACAGCTAGGTAAGAGTTTCTGAGTATAGCTTCTCCTCTTTGGAGAAAGTTAGAGGCCTTTGTGGTTCCTTCCCATGGGATTGTAACAGTGGACTGCTATACTGTGGAGGAGAGAGGTGTCCTGGGAGTCAAGGAGAGTTATTCCTAACTCCCATAGAATTTCTATGTCGCTATCAATAGAGGGAAGAAAGAAAATGAAAGGGAATATTTACTTAGCATTTACTTTGTGCCCAGTGCTTTGCATATGCTGTCTCCCTGGACAGCAGTGACAGCTTCTTGTGCTATTACAGTCCCCTTTCCCCTGGTAGAAATGAAAATAAAAGAGTTTAAGTGACTCTGACTTGTTCTTTTCCCTGCATACTTTGCTGCTTCCATTCACTTAAGCTATCTGGGCCTCCGTTTCTGTAACTTGAAAATGAATGGATTGTGTTAGATTACATCGCAGGTCTTTTTGGTTCTAAAATCAATGGGTTTACCTTGGCTGTGGGGTTTCTCAACCTTGAAGCAACTTCCTTTGAAGCCTGCCTATTAATTCATACCGCACCATTCAATAATTGCTTACTAAATGCAAGAATTGAGTTGAAGCACCTGTGAGGCTCTGGGAGATAAAGACAGTATAACATTTTGCTCCAGTTAAGAAAGGTTTGCTCACCGTGCATATTCTTGTTTCTTCGCTTTTGCCCGTAATTGCTCTTCACTTACAGAAATTCTACTCCCTTCAAAGTCTAAGTTGATCTCCTCTCCCACGAAGGCTTCTCTGGCTGCCAGTGAACCAGGCAACATGGGAAGGAGGATGGGATTATTGCAATTGATTGATCAATGGCATCAGTCACATCTAAACCTTGGGCTGCTCCATAATCAGGAAATGGATGATGGGAGGCAACCTCAGGGTCCAAGACATTTCCTCAAGGGGATTTAAAGAAAGAAGAGTCCAAAATTGCTCTTCCCTAGAATCTCTGGGCTTTAAGGACCCCATTATCACCTTAGAAATAAAGTGACTATATCTAGCTAAAAAATCTCCATCACCTCTAGCTTTCATGATTCTTCACACACTTTTCACAACCAACCTCTGCCGTCACGTACCATTAAATCTGCACGCGCCCGGCTCCCTCACATGGAAGATGTCCCTCTGCTTGGGGTAGCGGTGGAAAATCACTGAAGAGGACTGACTTTATGTGTTACATCTCTGCCTGAGGAACCCTGAAGAGGTCAGGTCACTCTCCATGCAAGGAGAATCACCAGCCTGATGGAAACATTTCTTCTTTTGAATATACCTTTGTTCACCCTTAGTAAAATAAGCTGGAATTAGCATTACGTAGCCACAACCAACAAAACAAGTGCTTACTCCCGAGTATACACACGTATTATGGTCTCCGACATGCAACCCAGATGACTAGGGAATGTTAAATATCCTGGCTCACTGTGCTATATGAATCCTAGTGAATGATTGGTCCTGGGAGCTTCAAAATCAGACAATGTTTTTTTTGTCCTTTGAAGGTTATCATTTGACATTTGCTCACTTTCGTGAACCTGATACATGGCACAGGGACAAAACGAGTCATTTGGTAAATATTTGTTGACTCAATCCAACAATCAATCAATTCATCTCAATTTCTTTTATTTTTCTCTCCCCTAATATGACTCTGAAAATGTGTCATCAATATAATAAACACATTAATTTAATACTGGAAAACCTGAGTCACATAATGGAAGAAACCTGTGTCCCCAAGGCTTTGCTAATGTTTCTGTAGTTATACTTGTAATTCTTCTGTTTATACATGCCTCTCTCCTCCACTGGACATGTGTTTTTTAGGGGAGGTGACTGTCTTACTCATCTCTGTATCATCATTTATTACAGTGCTCAGCTCATAATAAGTTTAGTAGTTGTTTATTAAATGAGTGAGTAAATATATTTCTAAAATGATTGCTGTGCCTACATTGACTTCCTGGCCCCTCCTCGTCCCTCTCCTAGTTTTGTTTTGTTTTTTTTTTTTTTTTTAGAATTCTCAGCTACTTCTCTGTTGAATTTAGACAATCAGCTTGTGGGAAAATTGAAAGTAAATCTTTCTTACAAAATGTAGAAACTCCTGATAGAAACAATTTTTAAATGTCTTCTAAATCACAAAATCATAATGCTGGAAGAAACATCACAAATCCTTCAAACATAAATAACATACTGAGAAACCTACGTAGCAATAAGGTGAAATTGGCATATCTATTTTGTAAAAAATTTGTATGATATATTAAAAATGAATACTTAGAGAAAACTTGTGAACAATCAACACACAGGAGAAATTATAAAATGCAAGGGATAAGTATACAGAAAATCTTTCATACAGTAGGGAGTATGGGGGGTGGTTCTAAGAGCTCTCGTGTTCTGTTCATAGGAATACAGAATGGGGCTGCTGCTCTGGCATTACTGGCTTTATATGCATATAACCCAAGATCCTCAGTGAATACCCCAAAGGAATTCTCACATAACATCAGAGCAACTAAGAGAATTTGGCAGGGAGTCAGAGGCAATCTGAGCATCCATCAATTGGAACACGAATAGATAAAATATGATGCACACATCCCAGGGAACTTAGTAAGGCTGTACAGGCTACAAATCATATTTCCACATAGCAACAGTGCTTACTGAGACACGTGACAGAAGACCACTTATGTCAATGACTAATATATGCACGCAAAGTGAAAGGTGTTTTCAATAACATATACAACCCAAAACAAAGCGATTCACTTTAAATACATTATGATGGTAACCTATAGTGGGAAGGGCTTTGGGATATGGACAAATAATGATAATGGTGATAACTAGGAATAAATAATTTTAAAATAATTTACATATTATTATATATATTTTATACACACACATATATTATAAAAATAGAAATAAAAATAAAAATAGGGAACCCATACGGCCTATATATGAAAATGTTCCATGAACTAAGTAATATGATCAACTGCAGCCCAGCACTGGAGGTCCAAAAGAAAAAAATTAAATGGAAAGAAGAAAAAAATGCTAAAACTTGTTAGTAATAGGATTAATGTAAATTAAAACCATAGGGTAACTTTCTCATTTATGAAATTAATAAGAGATGTATTTTACTTGGACCAATAGCCCCATTTTTGTCATTTACCCAGGATAAATAATGATCAGCACTGCTATTTAACTTTAATTCTGTATGTATAATCCAATATAGTTAAGTAAAAGAAAAAATTAAAGGTATGAAAATAAAAAAGAAGTAATATTTATTATTTTACTCTATATTTGGAAAAACAAAGAGAATCAACCAAAAAAGATTTTTTAATTTTTTTTTTTTTTAAAGATTTTATTTATTTATTTGAGAGAGAGACAGTGAGAGAGCATGAGAGCCGAGAAGGTCAGAGGGAGAAGCAGACTCCCCGTGAAGCTGGGAGCCCGATGCGGGGCTCGATTCCAGGACCCTGGGATCGTGACCTAAGCTGAAGGCAGAGGCCTTAATCTACTGAGCCACCCAGGTGCCCCTTTAATTTTTTTAGTTTAAATTTTTTAGTTTAAATTTTTTAATTAAAAAAAATTTTAATTTTTGCGTTTTTTGGGGGGGGTAATTTTTTTTTTTTTTGCCAGAGAGAGAGGGCGAGCACAGGCAGACAGAGTGGTAGGCAGAGGCAGAGGGAGAAGCAGGCTCCCTGCTGAGCAAGGAGCCCGATGTGGGACTGGATCACAGGACGCTGGGATCATGACCTGAGCCGAAGGCAGCCGCTTAACCAACTGAGCCACCTAGGCGTCCCTGGGGGGGGGGTAATTTTTTATATTACAAAGAATAAGTAAATTTGCTAAGAAAACAGGGCACACATTTCAAATCTTCCAATTAGTAGCTCTTCAGGTAGAATCAAAACTAGTCTGTAGGTATAAAGAAAAAAGTCTCCAACCACAGTGGGACAGAAACAAAAAGAAACTTACCATTAGTGTTTAAGATCTAGAGAAAGAAAATATAGAGGCCACGTTTAGGTGAACAGCCTTGATCAACGGAAAGGGCCACCTGAATGAATACCCACGTCCCCCACCCTCCACCCCCACCCCCAGGAGACCCACCTCAAAATATCCATAGGCCCCAACTAATCATTGGGCTACTTAAACTAAGCACAGTTCCCAGTAAAGGCAAGATTCCATATGTCACCACACCTCTTCATCTTCCCCCTTTAAAAACAGTCCCACCCACCTCCTCAGGGCAGACAGCTTTTCCACTGCTGTCCTACCCACTGCCCCCTTGGGGTGTAGTCAATAAACTTTTCTCTCCCTGGTTCAGTCTTGGGTGAATTCTTTCCCCACCCATACCACAGGTTTTACTCAATTGTTACCCCACATTTGGGGGGCCCATCCAATCGAGAGACACCCCATTTAGGGACCACAGAAAACTGTAAGATTCTTCTGAGAGACAAAATGAAGGCTTGACCAAATGACAAGCCACACCATGATCCTGGATGGAAAGAATTGATGTCAAGTCTTTGTAAATCACTCTGCAAGTGTAGTGTCATTTTACTAAACATACCAACAGGTTTATTTGTGAAACAAAGAGCAAATTCCAAAGCCAATACAAAAGAATGAGATGGGACAACCTATAATAGATGTTAACATATTGTATAAAGCCAAATAATTTGCAGAGTATATCATAGGTAGATGAACAGAAAGATGAATAGAAACAGAAAACAATTCAAAAAATGGTCCCAGATGTACACAGGGATTAAGTATATGATAAAGGTGGCATTTCAAGTCAGTAAGGAACAGAAGGATTATTCAATAAACAGTAGAAAATAACTAGATGGCCACTGAAAGAAGAGTCTAGCTGGATCAATAATTTAAAAATGAAACCATGAAAGTGCAAGAAAACATTATAGTGATTTTTGACACATAATCTCTAAGTGGCAAAGGTCTTCCTAAACATGACATAAAAACCAGAAGTAATGAGGGGTGCCTGGGTGGCTCAGTGGGTTAAGCCTCTGCCTTCGGCTCAGATCATGATCTCAGGGTCCTGGGATCGAGCCCCATATCAGGCTCTCTGCTCGGCGGGGAGCCTGCTTCACCCTCTCTCTGCCTGCCTTTCGGTGATCTCTCTCTCTCTCTCTGTCAAATAAATAAATAAATAAAAGCTTTAAAAATAAAAAACCAGAAGCAATAAAACAAAAACAATGTGAAAATTTGACCATAAAAATTCGGACATAGCAAAATCTACAGGAACCAAAGTCCGTATTCTCAAGGGCAAAATGAGGAAAAGATCTGCAATTTATATTATAGAAAACAAGGAACAATATCCCTGATATATTTTAAAAAACTCCCATAAATATTTTAAAAAAGATCAACAATCCAACAGAAAAATTAAAGGGGTATTTAGAGAAAAAAATAATAGCCCTTACATATATATACATATATATACATATATATATACATATAACATATATAATTATGTTCAAACTTTTTAGAAGATAAATGCAAATAAAAATTATGGTGATATACCATTCCCCCCTTCCCCAACATTACTAGGAAATACTTGAAACATTTATAAATACATAGGTTGTCAAGAATATAGGGAAACAGACATTTTCCTACACTGCTGGTAAGAATGTAAATTGGTAGCACCTCTAGGAAGAAAAATTCATCAGTAGCTATCAAAATTACAATTGCAAATATTTTTGACACAGAAATACCACATCTGCATATTCCTTCTGCAAATATACTTGCACAAGTATATTCACTGCTACCTTATTTGTAAGAGCAAAGATTACAAACTATTGTTTCCAGCCTTCCACTGAAAATGTTTTCTCTTCCTTTATTGCCTTGGGCATAGTAACAATGTTGAGTTTCAAGTTAGTCTCTGAATTCCTGGGAACCCTGTGGACCTGTGTTTATTTCCTTTTGTTTCTACTAATTTTTCTTCAGGTTGTCACGACTCCTTAAAGTGCCTGTTGTTTGGTGGGTTGGTTTGGGTGGCTGAGACTTTCTATTTGTAAAATTCTTTCTAAAAATAATGTGACGCCAATTGTGGTTACTTTCCACAGAGATGTACCTTTGTTTCCACCAAGCATTATTAGCAATCTTGAATCATCTCAATCCAATTTCAGGAATTAAGAGGTGATGATCAATCCCTGGGAGGGTTTGCCGCTTGGGATTCATTCATTCTTTGGGTTTATCCCTTTGGAGTCCCAGCCCAAAGTTGAGTGGTCACCTTGGAGTGTCCATAACTCCTTAGGGTCCCATGAGGTTGTCACAAGGTCCTCAGCATTGTTCTCAGCCCCGTCTAAAACACCCTTCCTCAGAGGTTGGGCTCACAATCCTGGGTTGGTTTCCTAACCAAGTAATTCCTTCTCTCTGTTTAACCCTTTACTACCTTCAGATAGATGTATTTTTATATAGCTAGCTTTTCTGGTGGTCCTAATGGGAATTATCCCAAATTATCTTGTGTGATAACCATGAACAAAATTCCAAAAAAATCTACATGTTCATCAATCAATGAATTATGGTCCATTTATACAACAGAACAAACTATTGTGTATTTATGGTTTAACAACAAAAATATTAAATAAATGATGGTACACTTATATAATAGAACACTATTTGGCTACAGAGTCACTATTTTTTAGGTGCTGACATATACCAATCTTCAAAATATATTGTTTAGTGAAAAAGCAAGGTACAGAAGAGTAGACATTGAATGCTATCATTTAAGCACAAACTACCTCTAGAAGTATTCAAAATAATTTAATACTTGGATTGTTTGGGGCTTAGAAAAGTGAATAGCCAAGGCATGGAAATAAGAAAATTCTTCAGTTTTTATCATTTTGTACATCTGAATTTTGAAACCAGTATTATCTGTTCAATATAAAAGCAGATAAAATAAACATTAAGTGATAAAAAAATGGGTAAAGCCATGAGCATGAACCTATTTGTTGCTGCAGTATTTATAGTAGCAAAAAATTAAAAGTGATCCAAATGTTCATCTGTAAGGAAATGGTTAAATATGGCAGGTGTCACTGATGGCATATTTTGTGATGATATGAAAAATAAGTATGGAAGTTATGTAGAAACATGGATATCTTACTTTTCAATCGCTGTGCAATAAATTAACACAAACTTAGCGACATAAAACATCATTTGTTCTCTTATTGTTGTGTAGAAGTCTCACGTGGTGAAACTAGGTTCTCTGCTCAAGGCTTCACAAGGCTGAAATCAAATTGTCAGGTGAACTGAATTCTCGTCTGAGAATTCTGCCTCCCTCAATGGGAAAAATGCATATTATTAAAGAAAGAAAATAGCAATGACTCTTAAACATATGCAAAGATATTCAATTTTTGGAGTAAGAGAAATTATAGTGAAGTACCCTTTTCATCTGTCAGCAGAAAAGGTTTTAAAAATTTGCCCACACACTGGATTAGGAAAGCTGTATAGAGACAGATGCTTTCCCACATCATTCTAACATATTAAAATACTGCATAGAGCAATATACATAAACGATGATAACAACCAGGTGAAAAGAGCTGTGTGTATTTGTGTGTGAGTGTGTGTGTGAAAAAGTATAAAAGAGAGGGTATGAAAATGTGAATAGTCACATAAAAGAACTTGGGTGACTTAATTTTTCATTAATTTTGAGATTTCTAAGTCAGGTCACTATTTTCTTCTATCATCAAAATTGTATTTACAGAGGAAGAACAGTAACTTTTTCAGCCTTTTTCTGTTTACCACAGCACACACAAAAAAAGAGTAGATTTATTGCAGTGTCCGGGATCATTGTTATTGGTTGGTACTGCTGAGATTAGGACATAGGTCCCTAACCCCAGGTCCTTTATATACCATGTTGTCCTGTCTCTTGCTGGAAAACTCCAGATGTAGGAGAGTATGGCAATTATGGAATGCTTATTAAGCCCTGTGTGCTCACTAATTACTAGGTATATTTATGTGTAGTTAAAACTCACAACAATCCTATATGATAAATTTCATTTCATAGTCTCACTATGCTTTTAATCCCAGCTCTGATCCAGAAAAACAGTGGGACTTGGCAAGGATTGCAAATTGGAGTGAGAGTCATTAAGAGTTGTGCATAAAAGAGCCAGATACCTTTAATACCCTGCTTATCTCCTCCAGCACTTAACCACACCCATACTTGCTTAGTCAACTTCCAACTACCAGCACCTTTGACTTGTTGCCTGAGGTTTTCCTTGATCACAAAACCCCTAGAAAGCCTGGAAGTTCTGGAGGAATTAATGCCTCCCACCTTCCTCCAACAGCTACCGCAGCCCCTGGTCAAAATGACTGAGATGATTGTTCTATTCAATTTCCCATTGTTCCCCAGGAGTATTAAGTTCTATTTATCCATAGAGTAATTCCTTTGACAATATAATCTGTCTTTTTTTTTTCTGTAGTAAGAACATTTAACATGAGATCTACTCTTTCAATGAATTTTTGAGGATACAGCACACTAGTGTTGACTATAGGCATGATGTTGTACAGCAGAATTCTAGAATTTATTCATCCCTTTCCCTAAATCCTTAGCAGTCATCATTCTACTCATTGCTTCCATGGGCTTGGCTATTTTAGATATCTCATTTAAGTAGAATTAAAAAATACTTGTCCTTCTATCACTGGCTTATTTCACTTAGCATAAAATCCTCTAGGTTTATCTGTGTTGTTCTATACTGCAAGATTTTCTTATTTTTTAAGGCTGAATAATATTCCATTGTAGATATACTACATATTTTTTATCCACTCATCTATCAGTGGACATTTGATTGTTTCCATGCCTTATCTATTGTGACTAGTCCTGCAGTGAACATGACTTTAATCAAGGTCTTGGTCCAGGCTGTGGTCTCATCTGAAGACTTGACTAGGAAAGGGTGGCCTTCCATACACACAGGCTTGTTGGAAAAATTCAGTTTTCCAGCAGTTATTGGACTGAGGGCCTGTTTCCAATGGGCTATTGGCTAGAAATGCTTCTTAGTTCCTTGCCACAAGCACCTTCCTAATCTGGCCATATGCAAATTGAGAAGGCAATAGAATCTGCTAGCAAGATGGAAGTCATAATTTTATGTAACCCAATTACAGAAGTGATATCTCATCATCTTTTCCTTATTGTAATGGTTAGAAGCCATTACAAGGGTGATCCCACATTCAGTGGGAAGGGATCCAATGAGGGTGTGTCTGCCAGGAGGCAGGGACCATTGGAAGACATATTGCAATATACCTGTTACACTCGTCAAGTTTAGATCATTCTGATAGGAAAGCAAGATCCTAGGTCTTTCAGAAAAAAAGTCCTTTTTGGTTTGTTTCAGGTACTCTTGGAATCTTAAGGAGTTTTCCCTCATGGAATTAGCTTTTCTTTAAGCAAATATATTCTAAGAATGAAAGATGGCTCTAAAACTTTATGGGTCATGATAAGAAGACAAGAAGGCAATTGAAGTTATTCATGACTAGCTGAATTGCAGGAAACGGGAACAGTATATTTAATATTGGTGGACTAATCTGGATAATGGATATTGACAAACTTAAATCAACATATATGCATTGAACATACTCTTTTGTATATAGTAGGGATTTAATACTTATTTGGAAAGAAATCAAATATAATTAGATTTAAATGTACAGATTTCAATTATCTTTGCTGATACTGTTCATGTTTTAACTTTTACCAAGAGCCATTCTGCTTCTGCTTACAAGTGCGATGAAGAAGAACTTGCTCCTTAAAGTAGAAATAAAATTGACTATAAAAATCAGAGTCCATGGGGCACCTGGGTGGCTCAGTGGGTTAAGCCTCTGCCTTCGGCCCAGGTCATGATCCCAGCATCCTGGGATCGAGCCCCATATCAGGCTCTCTGCTCGTTTAGCAGGAGGCCTGCTTCTCCCTCTCCCACTCCCCCTGCCTGTATTCCCTCTCTCGTTGTGTCTCTCTCTGTCAAATAAATAAAATCTTAAAAAAAAAAAATCAGAGTCCATGCTATTATTACTGACTCCTGACAGAGCTGTGCTTATAAAATACTAAGGGCTTCCTTCTGCCTAATCTGAAGGGATGTTCCAGTCCACCAAATGAAAAATAAAACTACCTTCAAGAGCAGCCAAGGATTTAAGAAGCTGGGTATGAAACTGTGTCTCCCTCATTACCTGCAATGCATGGCTGAGATTATTCCAAGTAATGCCTGGGAATCCTCTACTAAAACAATCACAAGGTGGCTTAGGAGTTTACACCTTTTGACCAGGTCCACAACCCACAACTGCCACGGAGAATTTTAATTGATATTATTCCAGAGGAGAGTTCCTATGCTAGTATTAAATCAGAAAAAAAAGCAATTTAACACTGCATTATTCATCATTCTAGCATAAATGAAAACAGAATGGATTTAGAGTAGAAAACTACTTTTCAGCAGGGAGAGGGCTTCTATATAACCAGACTACCAACCACAAGGTTTAAGGTTTGGGCCGCATACTACAAAAACATATGTGACAAATGAATAAAAATGTAATTTCTAAATCACCTTTTCCATAGTACAAATAAGGCAACTGCTTTTTCTATGTACTATGATTTGAAAGCATTGCTTTTATTTTTATAACACTGGAATATTAATTATTAAGTCATTGAATATATATATGTATATATACATAGAGAGAGAGAGAGAGAGTGAGAGAGAATCTTACTGAAAGTTTTAACTAGTTCCCTTATACATTATATGTCTTTGTGAGCTGCTTCCTACTGTGTTTCCTACTTAGTCTTTGTTTTTACTGTGTCTTTCCAGGCAAAGTGGAAACTGTAATGGACTCTGAGTCAAGAATGTAATTATTCAGATAAGTAGGATTTTTTTTCTTCTTAGGATTTACCAGAGAAGTTCCTTTTGCCAATTAAGACAAGAAGCCATTTACGTTTTTCAAGAAAGTAAGAGAAAAGACAAGGGAATTTGACATTTATTGAATATCTACTATGTGCCAACCATTTTGGATGTACATACTTTCATTGACTGATCAGTCCTACAAATCAGTACTGTTATTCCAGTATAATAAATGAGAAAACAGAAACTAGGAAATCATGGAAGGGAAGAAAACTAAAATTTGTTGAGCAAGTGAATACTAACACGAGAGGAACAACATATTTCTACATTCATGTACACTTTCCATATGCATCCCCATGTTACAGTTTTAAACAAACTTGGGCTCAGAGTTGTTAAAATAATTTATATGATATCATACACTTAGTAAGCACTTAAAAGTTGAACTAGATTCTGAGTGGATCTGATTCATGGTATTTTTCCCAATTACATCAAAATACTTCAGCATAAAATTCTTTAAATGTAGCTGCTTGCAGAGGCACTAAAGAATTTAGATGGCTTCCAGCTCACAAGAGGAAGGATGCCATTCATAAAACTGTTGTGTTCCCCAGTAGGGAAAACTTCTGGGAACGTTTCCAGAATTCAATCCATCCATAATTAAATAAATAAAATTAATAAGAGTAAACAATTAGAGATATCTTTCTTGGCTCAACTGTATGGTCCAGTACCAGTCACCAGATCTATTCTATTATAATTTCTTTTCCTTCTTTTTTCTTCCTACTAAAATTGTTGAACATTTGTTGCTTCATTATAATTTGTTTTTTTAACTTATCCATCCTCTATTCCAGATTAGGCATTCCTTGGGGGCAGATACCTTGATATATCCCAGGCATCTAATACCTGGCACTTAGTAGATTCTCAATAAAAATCAAAGGAATGAATGACTGAATAAACAAACAAATTCATTAATAAACAAATATGAACAACAGGGTATGAAGCCAAACTTATGACCTAGCTCTAGCAAACTTTGGAATTGTCTAGAATATGATGGTCACATTGAAGGTGATGTGTGCCTCTAGGTCACCTCGAGTTATAGATTTAGTTTGGCAAGTACTTAGTCAGGACTCAGCTTACTTGAGTGGTACCCACCTCTGTCCCACCACCATTCAAGATGCTGTAATCTTTATTTCTAGTCACTGAAAGACTATGGTCGCTCTGACTCTGTGATTCTCTAGAACATACTCTCCCCACTTCTCCTTCATTCCTCTGTTCCAAATATACATTTTGTTTTAATGTTTGCAAACATGTAAAATGTAGGCTTTCCTTCTGCTCAGAAGAATGTGTACAGATTATATGCTGAGGGTAAGCGCATACGTTTCAGGTTAGACTAAATAGGTTCAAGCCTAACTATTATTTATTTATTAGCATGTGACCTTCAAAAACAGGATGTCCACATGAAAAAGTGCTCAACATCACTTGGCATCAGGGAAATACAAATCAAAATCAAAACCACAATGAGGGGGCACCTGGGTGGCTCAGTGGGTTGAGGCCTCTGCCTTTGGCTCAGGTCATGATCCCAGAACCCTGGGATCAGGCTTTCAGGCTTTTTGCTCAGGCTTTCTGCTCAGCAGGGAGCCTACTTCCTCTTCTCTCTCTGTCTGCTTCTCTACCTACTTGTGATCTCCATCTGTCAAATAAATAAATAAAAATCTTAAAAAAAAAACAACCACAACGAGATACCACCTCACACCAGTCAGAATGGCTTAAATTAACAAGTCAGGAAATGATAGGTGTTGGTGAGGATGTGGAGAAAGGGGAACCTTCCTATACTGTTGGTGGGGATGCAAGCTGGTGAAGCCATTCTGGAAGGTTCCTCAAAAAGTTGAAAATAGAGTTACCCTACGACCCAGCAATCACACTACTGGGTATTTACCCTTAAGATACAAATGTAGTGATCTGAAGAGGCACGTGCACCAGAATGTTTATAGCAGCAATGTCCACAATAGCCAAACTATGGAAAGAACCTAGATGTCTATCAACAGATGAATGGATAAAGAAGATGTGGTATATATATACAATGGAATACTATGCAGCCATCAAAAGAAAGGAAATCTTGCTATTTGCAATGATGTGGATGGAACTAGAGGATATTACACTGAATGAAAAAAGTCAATCAGAGAAAGAAAATTATCATATGCTCTCTCTGATATGAGGAATTTGAGAGAGGGTAGGGGGTTGTGGGGGGTAGGGAAGGAAAAAATGAAACAAGATGGGATCAGGAGGGAGACAAACCATAAGAGACTCTGAATCTCAGGAAACAAACTGAGGGTTGCTGGGGGGTGGGGGGGTAGGGATAGGGTAGCTGGGTTATGGACATTGGGGAGGGTATGTGCTATGGTAAGTGCTGTGAAATGTGTAAGCCTGATGATTCACAGACCTGTACCCCTGGGGCAAATAATACATTATATGTTAATTAAAAATATCCATTATTAAATATCTAAAAAAACAAAAACAAAAAACCCCAGGGTGTCTAAGGTTTAGCTTCTCATGCATAGATGGGGATAATAGAAATACCTACCCCAGAGGATTACTGTAGAAATTATATGAGATAATGAACCAAATGCAGTGAGTATGGCTCCTAACACATTATTATTTTAATAATAGAATGAGAGTAAGAAAGTGCCTTTTTATTTGGCTGGCTGGTTTATAAGTACTTACGAATTAAAACCAGGAGAAAAGAGAAATCCTCTTTACCCTTCTAAAAAAGCACTGAGCAGTCTGGTTGCAAGGACAGGAATATCAATGGTTCGGCCCAGCTTTAGATCTTGTGCCCATCCTGGCAATGAGAGTGACTGCTTTGGTTGTTGACCTGAGTACTGGGGCCTCCTCAGGGGTCTGGAATGGATGAGGCGGTGGGAAGGGGAGTGCTGTCTTACCCAAATGATATGGACTGAGTGGGAGAGGAGGCAATAGACAATAGTTAAAGGAAAATCAGAGCAGAAGGAGTTGCTCTGCATCCCTATAGGACTAAACCAACTAGAGATAACTGACGTAGGATGACCTTACTAATCAAGAGAAATGAAAGCACCTTCACACACCTGCTTTCTTCCTAACGAAAGGCATAACTTCCCAAATTCAAGCCAGTCACTTACCCCTACAGAAAGTATGCAAATAAAAAGACAGGATTGTGGAAATAAAAGGATGGATTTTCGTCTGTGTATCTGTCCTTGTTATAGTTTAATACAACCGCTTGTAGTCCCTTGTCTCAGGATGGAATCAGTTAGAGTAACAAAATTCAGACATAAATTGTCAATATTTCCTAATATAGCTTTTTCCAGAAGCTTTTGTAAAAGTAGAAGTCATATAGATGCTAAGTTCCAAATAGCACTTAATCGGGTCATTTTGTCCTAGAGTCATTTACCCATGGGTGGTGGTGGTATAGGGTGTGTGTGTGTGTGTGTGTGTGTGTGTGTGTGTGTTTCAATGGTGGTGATATATTTGTGTATGTTTCAGTGTACCTGTATTTGTGTTTCCCTTATTCTCTTCCCTCACATTTCTCCTCATAAGAAATTTCTCCTCTCAGTGCTCACCTACCACTCAAGCCATTAAACATGGAGGACAGAACACAATACTTAAACAATGTAACTGTCTTTCTTGAATAGAACATCGGATATACAAGTAATTTTTTTTAATATGTTCACATGAAAAGAAAAATAAGCACATGTAGAAGGTAATTATGGAGGTCACAGGAAGTTTCTTTTCTTCTTTTGTTTTTAAATGAAACATACATTTTCACATTAAAAGAAAATTCTGAGAAAATATTGGGATGACCATTAAAAAAGGATATGAACTATGAAAAGCTCAAGTAATAAATAATGAACACAAATAAACAGCCCGCCAGTTTGTCAACCTCCAAGCCAAGCGTTATATTCCAGGATTTGAAGTGAATGAGGAGACTGCAGAACTGATACTGAGCCACACAAAGAAATCTCACCTCATTCCTTTGTGTTCTTAAAACATGGATTTTTGCATGGCTAGTGCATCAGATAACTATACTGAAACATCATTTTATTTAATATGACCAATTCTGGAGAAGTACGTCACAAGAAATGAAAACCTGGAACCACTTAGAAATGTTCCCAGTTCTGGGTTGAGCCTGTTTTCCCTGGAGGTTCTACAAGCCTACAGCCAACATTACTTCCAAGATGTATCAAATAAAACAATGGTATCACTAAATGAAAATATCACTGGATAGTGCAGACTACCTTTGGAAAAGTGTCTTATGAAAACATACCTCAATCATTTAACTTGACAAGCCAACTCCATTACTAAAAGTACAGCTGTATCTTTCAACAAATCTTGACTCATACTGGTAGCTTCCTTCCTAGTTCCCAAAGAGAGCACTATCACCCACCATGTGCTTACTATGATAGAAAGGCTCTTATCATTGTGTTGTAAGTGGCCTTCTTCCTTAAAATCCAACCTTATTTCTTTCTTAAAGTCTCAGTATAGGTGCTTGGGTGGCTCAGTGGGTTCAGACTCTGCCTTCGGCTCAGGTCACGATCTCAGGGTTCTGGTACCGAGCCCCACATCGGGCTCTCTGCTCAGTGGGAAGCCTGCTTCCCCCCCTCTCTCTGCCTTCCTACCTGTGATCTCTCTCTCTCTGTCAAATAAATAAATAAAGTCTTAAAAAAGGTCTCAATATAATATAATATAAATATGATCTATTATGTATATTATATATTATTCAGTGCAACACATTTACATTTATACCATTATTTAATCCTGTTTACTATTATTTATATATTTTTATATATAATATTTATACCTTATAATAATATGTTTATAATTTTTGAAATATATAATGTAATATAACAATGTAACCTATAATTATTACTAACCTAATATATGGTTACAATATATTACAATATATGACATATATTATATTATTATCTACATACACATGCTTATTTATACCATTATAGGATAGAATGGCAATAGGGTTGAAAAAGAATTCCCACGGAGATTTAAACAGGGTCATGGATTAGACATTGCTGTTTTAATAATTCCCCAATCACCAGTATCCCATTTACAAAGCTTATTCCTTATAAAACTACCTCAATTGGCATCTTCTCTGAAGGGACTTCCATGCCCATACTCTTTACCACCCAGAAAGATAGAACTATTTTTTAAAAATGCCACCAGCATTTTGTGCCATGAGGTTAAGTGCCAGTGAAGGTATAAATCAGATAATTGCTGTCTTGTGCCTGCCATCTTGTACAAACTCTTATGGTTACACTTGTCACACTGCACCGTAGTAGTTTGTTTAATGCCTGTCTACACAGTGGGACTCTGACTTACATGGGTGAAAAGCCACGTTATCCTCGTTTTTGTATCCAGTGGCAGGTACTGTCTGAACTGGGCCACCACCAAGCCAGGGCAGTTATCTCTCAGCAGCCAGGAGAATTCTCATTGACCACATGGAGTCCAGAAATGCCCACTAGGAGACCCTTCAATTATACAGTTATTTGATGAGGGCTCTCCTAGCGGGCATTTCTGGGCTCCATGTGGTCAATGAGAATTCTCTGGAGAAAGATTGTTATGGGCCACCAGCGGCCAAGACTCCTGGCCCAGCCTCTCGACTCCAGGTAGAACCAATCTGTGGTCTTCCTGTCCAGAGCTTCTCCGGAGATCAGCTGAGGCAAGACTTTGCTGAATTCACATCTCTGCTTGGCTTCCTCCCCTGCCCAGATCTGCTTCCTTCACTTCCTTACAGGATTCTCCTGGAAACACTCCATCAGCTAATTGCTCATGCACGAACCCCTGTGTCAGGCTGTGCTTTTAGGGAATCTGACCTAAGACACCTCTAAGGGCACGGATTACTGGTACAAAAGGTCTGTTTCTCCTATTAAACTCTGAGATCCATGGAGCAGAAAAGATGACTTCTTCATCTCTTTAGATCCAGTACCTAATTCAGTGCCTGACAGTAAACACTCGAAAAAAAAAAAAAAAAAGTTTGTAAATCTGAATTAATATGTGAGTATATTTACCTCATTCCTTATTCTCTTCTTTGACTGAATAGATAAATCCCAGGGAAAGCAAGACATGGGTTTAAGGATTAACATTGCTATTATCATTTCATACCAACCTCTCTCTAAGACCAAATGAATATGAATTGTCAGGAGAAGTAGTTAGCTCTGAAGTAAGGGGAATGAAGACCCCTCCCCCAGTTCTATCCTACAGTAATATAGATATTGAAACCATGGTTCTCATCAATTGGATAGATTCAGTAACAGCTAATGGCCATACATTAAACTGAATTTTCTTTTGTTTTCTTTTTTAGCTTCCCCTGAGAATATTTTTCCATTCCTCACTTTCCTCTTACTCCCATATTAAACTGGCGTTAGGTTGGTAACTATCAAGCCACCTTTAGGCAAGGAAGATTTTCTCAGTGGTTTTCTTGGTCACAACACAGTATATTCACCAGAAATTAAAACAAATACGGGGCTCTGGTCTCCACTGCATCCCTTGGAAATGATCCTCTTTTTACTCACTATGGAAGACAGATTAGACTCCACCAAACGAATTAACAAGGTCATCCAGAGGATAAGAACTCCAACATTAGTCAAAAGCATGTACCTATATATATTTAAATTAATCTGAAGGCACAAGTTTCTCCATCAGTGTGTCTGTTTGGACCTATGTCTTACTAAAAAAAGTGCAGGATTTCTGTGGGCAGAAAAGAGAATGATACTTTCAATTGTTCTAATTATAATTACCTCAAAGTTTGGCCAAGAAAGCATAAAAATAACTGACTCTTCACAAACACATTTTGTTTTGAGGTAGACATAGCTTTCTGAGGCAAAAAGGCTCATTAGGTGTCTATTATTCAAACTTGCGTCAAATAGACAAGATCCGATCCTTTTTTTTTTAATATTTTATTTATTTACTTGACAGACAAAGAACACAAGTAGGCAGAGAAGCAGGCAGAGAGAGAGAGAGAGAGGAACAAGATCTGATTCTTAACACAAAGACCAAAAAGTACTCAAATACCATCTCTAAGCGGATTCACTGTTTGGGAACATTGGTATTTGGTCAGCTCTTCTGGAAACCTCCAGCCATCAACTGTATCTCAATTACTGAGCTATGGACGAAACACATGAGCTGGGGTGGTGCAGGGGAGGTGTGGGAGGGGCCCAGGAATTCTTAAGAAAATTGGCTTTTGAAGGGGCGGGGGGTGGGAGGTTGGGGGAGCCAGGTGGTGGGTATTGTGGAGGGCACGCATTGCATGGAGCACTGGGTGTGGTGTAAAACTATGAACTCTGTTACGCTGAAAAGAAATAAAAAAAAAAAAAAAGAAAATTGGCTTTTACTATTGAATCAGCCGCCATTTCACCCAAGCGTGGGGCTGGAGACGTGATATTATCTCATCTGTTCCTTACTATAACCCTGACAAGGCTGGATTTTCATCTTTATTTTACAAGTGATAACGGCCATCTTGACAGATCCTGGATAGTTGTTACAAGTCACATGGCTACTAAAGACCGCAGCCGGAGTTCAAACCAGGGACTGTTCCAAAGCCCATCCATCATCTTGACTTCACCGCCCTTTATCAGGTCAGCTAGTGTTCACTAAGGGTTTATTTTTCACTGAGCTCTTAAATATCGGCTTGACTCAGGGAAAAAAAAAAAGACACTTTTGTGGACACTCTCTTCCTTTATGACAGCAGCACTTAGAATCTGATCACCCTCTTGATATATTACTTACTACCGAACAACTAATACATGATTTGTTCTAAGAAGCAATTCTGTACCCGAAGAGTGGGTGTCATCTTCTTTAAAGTTATCAAGATGAGTCAGTCAAATGCAGTGGATGCTTTGAGGGCATGCCAAAGCTTTGGAATCTGTCAGCAAATGAAGACAAATGAAGGCAATATTGGGTACCCTCTATTTTGTAGGCAAAGCCCACAGACACAGACATGTTCAGGACTCCGTGGCTTCCAAAGCCCTAGGGAAGTTTAGAAATGATGCCCGGTCTCCTGAGTCAGAAAGAGTGTGGCTAGGTTCCACTCTAGAGGAAGGTGGGGAGAAAACTGGGCTGCCACCCTCTGTTTTCTTTGTGAGATGGTATATGAAATATATGCTGTGAGTGAAGGTTGTGAGACATAGATGGGGAGATAGAAAGTGGTAGAGGTTAAATGGGTTTGGATTCACTGTCTTGGAGGATGGGAGAAAGGACCATCAGGTGACAAGGTGACTAGAATGCAAGATCCATGAGGTCAAGGAGTTTTTCTCCCTTGTGTCTCCTTGGAGTTTGCACATAGTAGACACTCAATAAATATTTGTGGAATGAGCAACCTTGGAAGAAATGCTTGAACTGGCTTTATAAATGGCAGTATCTACAATATCATTTTGGAAATAAATTAAATTCTATTAGGAGTATTTCAATGAAATCAGCAATATCTTAGCAGTATTTCAATGAAATCGGCAACATCTCATGCCATATCATCTCTCTCTCTCCAGTTCCTCTTAATGCAAACCAAACAGTCTTCATGAAGTTGAGGTCTGAGTACAAAATGAGTATCAAGGGTGAATCAGATGTATAAAGATTAGCCTGATGATTACCTATATAAGATGGTTACAGGTTGCCTTCCCAGGCTTTGCCTTGGTGATGGGGAAGGGGTTTGTGAGTTCTGTGAAATGAGTGTACGTAGACGAGTCTGAAGTCCTGTGGGAACACAGCCAGCCACTCAGCGGGTACTGGCCTGACTCTCACTTTTCTTCTCTAAGGACCAGAGTTTCTCAGATGATGCATCTGACCCACTCCCTCTCCCTTCATTTCAGAGTTTCTTGGTGCTCTCTCTGTGTTTTCTTCTTTCTTTGGAGGCATTTCTAGCAAGGCATCAGAGGACTGTCCCATCCTCCCCCAATAGCTGCCCCTCAGTTTTAGGATATTGCTTTGCTGGAGATTCTTAACTTCTGTAGGAAGCTCTAGGACTCACCTGACCTCGAGACGCTGCACTCTGATGACTTCAGGCCTTGAGGTCTACCTTCTCCTTGGCCCTCCATCTCATCAAACTTCATGACCCCCACTCCCTTAAGGCACCAGCTCCTGTGTGTTCAGCTCTTGCTTCTACCAGGGAAAGTAAGAAGAAGGGGAAACAGCAATGTGGTGTATTAGCCAAGTTTAAGCCTTCATATTTTATTTGCAAAACTGACAAAGCACTTTATAATCCCCATGTAAAAGCCAACTTTAAAGCAAAGACTTACTAAATCTGTATAAAATAAATAAATCAGTAAATTATTGCTAATGGCATGACTTTCTGTACTCTCTTCAAAGCTAAACCATGAAATTATTTGCATTTTAAACAAAAAATTCGTTTTTTTGCATTATCCAAGATACTGCACTAGTCCACTTCAGGTTTTTAGTATAATACAGATTTGTCTACATTTGTAAACAAAAGACTGAGCTGCAAGAGGAACGAAGAGAAAAGCTAGGCCTGCATTTCAGAGTAACATGCAAAAACCATTACACCAGAATTCACTTTAAACAAGTTTCCGCTAGACAGTATGCGCTGAGTGTGATTACTAGTTCTAGGAACCCATTATGAAACAAATGAAAGTTAAACACTGCCCTGGAAAATTGATACAAGTGATTTGAATTCATTTATCTACTGAACAACAAATAGAGCTCAGTTTTGGCAAGAAGAGTAGGTAGGCTACCTGGGGAGAGCCTGTTATCCCAAGGATGTAGGTGAGAACAAGTTATGTTAAGAGGAAGTAATAGGTACAGGGCTCCTACGTGGCTCAGTCATCTGCCTTCGGCTCAGGTCATGATCTCAGGGTCCTGGGATCCAGCCCCACATTAGGCTCCCTGCTCGGTGGGAAGCCTGCTTCTCCCTCTCCCACTTCCCCTGTTTGTGTTCCCTCTCTCTCTGTGTCTCTTGCTGTCAAATAAAAGAATAAAATCTTTAGGAAAAAAAAAGTAATAGGTTCAGAGATGGGATTTTACACAATTATTTAGTGTGCTAGATTTATATTACATCCATTTAGGTCCACTGGAACTGAATTTCAGAAATTCCCTTGCCTGCATAGCTCGTGGTTGGTATGAAGTATCAGCTACACTCTTTCTGCATGCAGAAGGTGAAAGCAGGCAGTGAGGCCCCTGGTAGCTTACACACACACTGTTGCTTGTTGCTGCTACTCACCTTGGGGTAGCATCTCTCCCCCACTTCCTGTACCTCCTGCGAAACCCTCATTTGGCTTCTCTGCCTCCTAGGCTAGGTGCAGATTGAGTTCCATGATGAACGGCACTAGCTTCCCCGGCAGGACACCCCCATTCCCCAAGTGGCAGGTGTAAAGCCAGAGAGAGACTCCCATGATTTTAAGAGCCTGTGCTCATGGACTCTAGTCAGCATGGCAGGTTTCCATTTCTGCTCTCTTCCCCTCACATCCATCCTTCTTCTCCACTCCTTTCCTTGTGGAGGTCGGGCTCTGCCACCAGATCCAGGAGGAAACAACTCACCTAAGACTATAACCATATCCCGCAAGTGTAAGGCCAAGCCACTATTATAGATCCCTATTTAGATATTAATGTATATTTCAGAGATGGCGTGTTTCTCTGCTCACTCTGACTAAAACACAGGGAGACATTATTAGTGTGGGGAAGCATGGGGAAGATAATTAGATAAATCATCTGTAATTTTTCGGAAGAAAGCCAATGACTTTGACTAAAGCTAGTATTGCTGCAAAGTTTTCCATGATGCTCAACAAAGGTAAATCAATGCAATTTAAGACCTTCAGTATCTTCATATAACTTTATCTGTGCTATTAAAGTTGTTACACGCTTTTAAATCCTACACAATAGTTCATATTTATGCATATTTATAGCTAATGTTTCAAATGTATTCAGTGTTTGACATTATCTAGGTGATTCCGCCATTCTTAGTAGCTGATGTTCAGTATCTAAGATTTTGCTTTGTGTACCACTTTTGATGTGAATTTTTATTAGTAACCTTGACTTTTTTATCAAAAGAATTCTGAGAGGTCAGGAAAGAGCCAGTAAAGAGTGGGGATTTGGCATGCACGGAAAGGACAAACATTGCTGAACCCCAGGCTGTCACATCTGCACCTTCTAATTTCAATTAGTTTTCAAAGAACCTTTAAAGATTTTTTTTTAATTATTTGACAGACAGAGATCACAAGTAGGCAGAGAGGCAGGCAGAGAGGGAGGAAGGGAAGCAGGCTCCCCACTGAGCAGGGAACCCGATGCGGGGCTCGATCCCAGGACCCTGGAACCATGACCCAAGCCAAAGGCAGAGGCTTTAATCCACTGAGCCACCCAGACGCCCCCACAAAACCTTTATCATTGGTTTCTTCCTTCTATTTTTCAGTTAGGGACTGAGAACCAGAGAATAAAATGTCCTATTCAACATCTCATACCTGACAAAAACCTGTTTTTTCCTTAAAAGTGAGTGAAACCATAATCATACCAATGGAAAAAGTGCAATGACCTTGAGAAAGTGCAATGACCTTGAGAACCAGAAAATGTGGAGGTGCTATGCACTAAGAAAAATAAGAAGATAAGAAGCAACCGGACCATATAACAAGGATTCAGTGTCTGACATCTAGGCACAGCAATAAACAACGGTGATAAAAATTTTTATCTCTTGATAAGAAAAGCTTTGCTGGTAGTAAACTCTTTACAGTAATATTTAATATATCTGAAAGCTGTTACATTTTTAATATGTAAAAATGAATAAAATGAGAAAAAATTGCTCAAGCAAGAATCAAACACTAGACCACAAAACTTCCAAGTATCATCTCATGACTAGGGAGGAAGTATGTATTTTAATGAAAGAAATCCCCAACGTATACTACCTAGAATTCTCATTTCAGCAATTGTCCCTTCAATATTGAGACCCTTTGTCTATTCCAGAGGGGTAATGACAGATAGAATTTTACCTGAAATCCCCACAGGTTCCCAGTTCTCATGGTCACTTCCTTCTCAAATTTCTTTGTTACTAATCAATGGCACCTCATTAGGATCTCTGTGAAAGTTTGAACAAAAGGAGCCGTTTCCCTATGGTTGTAACGTTAAATGGAACACGAAGGGAAGTTACACTTTATACCATAGTCAAGTCACAGAATTCTAGCAGCATTTAAGAATGATTTCCTATCTTTCACAAATGAGTTAACTGAAAATCAGAGAAGTGAAGATTTATTAATTAAATTCGAAAGTGAGTTCAGGTTTCTGGATGCATTAAACTGACACAATTCTGTCAGTGAGTAATTTATAAAAAAAATTAAATTAAAAATACAAAATTACATACAGGACTTTGGGTGTGGCTCGTGAAAGTGTGGGTTTAACATTCTAACCAGAACGGAATGAGGTAAAATCCAACTTGAAAAGGCAAAAATCAAGTCACCGTTGAAAAACCCAGTCCCTGGAAATGCAGGGAAGCAGAGGGCCCTCAGGATCAACCAGAACCAGTGACCTGAACCTCACCGGATTGTTTCCACCTCTGTTTCTCTCTGCAAGTTGGCTTTATACCCTCTCACTGTAAACCAGATCTCTTCAGAAGCAGGAAAATATAGCCACTGATAGTTCTTAAGTTCTATGTCATAGAGTTTAACCACTGAGATGCTGAGATGCTCTCTGGGCCAAACCAAGTCTAGGGAAGAACCTTAACTGATCTGGTTGTGTCCAAATTAACTGCTGTCAGTGGTGTTGAGTCTTCTAAAAACAAAAGAGCAAACATGAGCACACTGTCAGCATAGAAAAGGATCTGTGCCAAGAAGAATCTGGAAAGACAAAACAATCCTCCATAAATCATTTGCTCAATGCCGAACAGCTAATATGTGGTATACTCAGAATCATAAACTAAGGGTTCATTTCAGCCCAATTTTTTTCTCTAAATGTTACAGCAGATACTAAAGAAATGAATTTTCCTGGCTCAGAAGTTTTGTTCTTGGCATAGAAAATTATCAGAATATGCAAACAAAAGCAAGACCCAACACAAAATAACCTTCATATTTTCATTCAACTTAGAGTTCTTCCAAATGACTATTATACATATCAGTCCTCATCAGAGATTTATTAAGAAAACAGGACATTTGTGTTAAGCGTGTATTATCTATTAGCTGCAGAAATTTCCTTTTTACTGTTATTCTGATGTGATTTCTTTACTTATCTTTATCATAGATACAGAATAGATGAAAAGTACTAATTGGTTGTGCCCTGCAGTAAATGAAATATTATCATATAGTGGTTTGATATGTAAACAGCATAATTACAAACTTATTGAAGCCACTTTTTTTTAGAACAAAGAGCATATTGCTAAACATTTCAGACCAAAAATTCCTGCATAAGGCAGTCGCTATTGATTTGTATTTCCTAGTTAAGTAATTCTCAATCGATTTATATTTCTCTCCCCTAAACAAAGTGCTTCAATCATTGGAAGAATGAAAAGAAGGGAAATTGAAAATAGGAAATTTTGACAAAATATAATATAATAGAAAGAAAACCCCCGGCCTTTCCTTTTCTTTCTTCAACACAGCGTTAGCAGAATCTTTTTAATATTTAAATTCATAAATTCCCTTTCTTCTTACTTAGCTCCAAGAAGTCCTCCCTACTGGGATTTATGACCCATGTTGAAGGCAATCCTGCAAAGAATTTATAATAGTGCCTAAACTATGGTACTCTGCCTGAGATGAGAAAAGATGGAGCTTGAAAATAAAGTCATGGATTTCGGCGTTCAGCTCTCTCCCACCAGTGAGACTTTCTCTGGACGAGGCTCAGCCTAGCAGCCTGGGGAGGCCTGGGCAACAGCTGTTTCACTGTGTGCTGCTAGCCAACAGCACAGAAGTCTCAATTCAGAAGCTGGAGGAGAGAGTTGGAAACTAAAACCAAGGGCAGCAGATGCCACACCGAACTGAAGGCATATGAATTATCTTCTAGATGAGTGAGGGAACAACATCTGGTCTTACTCATAAATCAGATCCTGGCCAGCAGGCTCAGGGGATGGGCTTCCTTACACAGAAGCACAGGACGGGACACATGAGGGGAATGGCTGACGGTGTGATGCCTCACACTGATGTGAAGTAGAGCAACAGTAAACAGGGTGTCCAGGAAACATTGGGAGGGGCCTGCAGAACTGGGAGCCATTCAGAAACCAGAACTGAGCTCAGAGTACCTGGCACAAGAGAGAGGGCCACTTTGAGAGCAAAGCTACAAACGTGCAAGTTTGGGGGACTCTTTGCAGTTAGAGCTGCTGATCAAAGGCCAAGTTTCACATATAAACCACCTGGACAAGACTTGATCACATTTGAACATTTTACATTCTACCTACTTATGCAAAAGCATTACCTTTAGGATGTCCTCTATTAATGAAAAGCCTTTCTTTCCCCCTCTCACACTTAGAAGAATTTGCTATTTGGCCATTTATGTATTTTGTATCTTTTTTTCTTGAATTGCTCCATTTTCTTTTCTGACATCATACTGAGTGATCGTGATTTAGAATAATATGTCAGGTATGCTTAGTGTGGTAGAAAGTCTCGCTTTTTCCTTTCAAGGTTACTTTCCATCTATCTTAGCCTTAACCTATGCCCAGGGAGAATGACTTCCACCAACCATGTAATAAGACCTCTCCTGCCCTCTGGCTTCTAGTTGGGTTTGACCCAGAGGAAGTAAGACATGAGATCAGATAATGGGAGAAGAGAAAGGTTGGGGTATTTTACCCTGACTCTCTTCCAACTAGATGGTGGTTTAGCTGGGATTGTGTTCCCCTTGAGTGAACATATCAGATGGTGCCAGTCAGATGGCTAGAGCTCTTTCTAGATTCCAGAGGTAGTCTCTGACTGTGCTTGTGTTGGCCTGATGATGGGAGTAGCTTCCTGTCACTGTTAGTCTTAGAGGGCTTTGTTAAACCTTTTTGAATCCCTTTAGCCTGCCACACCTTGGCACGGAGCCTCTTTATTGCCATTTCTTAAATTATTCTCTTTTTTCTTCTTAAATTATTCTTATATGGGCAACATCTCCTATTCCTCTAAAACTCTGATTAATAAACTGAGCAAAGATATATCATTTACTACATCAAATCTGAAGAAACACCAATCTATTACAAGCAAAGTCAATGCAAAGGGCAATGACAATAATCCCACAGACGAGGGGAAATGTTTCCAGAAAGCAGTACCTGGCTTTTCATACCAGTGTTCAAAATCTGGTTCCGCCTCTTGCTAGATCCATGAACTTGAACAAATCTTACAGTTTCTCCAAATCTGTTTCCTAATAAGATGAGATTAATTGTAATATCTCTCTCATAAAACGGTTGCAAATATTCAATAAGATAATTTGGTTTAAATGCATAGCATGCCCTTGGCCTTAAAACTGATAGCCTAGCAGCTGTGATAGTAACAATAGTTTTAAAATGATGTTTCCAGGGATAAAACCTCAACTGAGAAGTATATTATTAAAACACTTTAAAGATGACTCTTAGTGACCTATGCTAAGGAAATTCCATGGCACTACCTTAATCGGTTTATAAACTCCCACGCCATTATTGCTACCAAAGAATAAGAAGCAATAACCTGGATTATTATTTTATCAGTTAGTCTCAAATAACATAAGGTTCCCAGTCTTGAAGTATCCCTTCCTCCAAGCTCAAAAGATACAGCACGTTAGGGAAGATGAGAGAGATGGTGGTAAGGATGATGGCAACTTTTCCTGAGATGAATTACTGAGATTCACTCTTACTGAGACTAACTACATGATAGTACTCACTCTTCTAGGCATCTGACACATATCAAACCTTTCAATCCTCATAACATTTAGATAGTGTATATCATTATTTTCTCATTTATACATAGAGCAGATAAAGGCAGAGATTAAATATCCTGTCCATGGTCACACCTAGTAAGTGGCAGAAGAGGTGTTTAAACCCTGGGGCCAGCGCTCCAACACCCATGTGCTCTACTGCCTCACCCTGAAATTTATACCCCATCTTTTGATGCCATGGGTATCTGGGTTCCATCTTTATGAATACAAACATTTAATTTAGAATTATAACACCACTGATAAATTTTTGTCAAGCAAGCACTTTACAGAGCAAATATCATTAGGCCAGTTTAATTTATTATTGAATTTTCTATTCAGCACAGTTAAAACATTTTTATGTTTACTTTATTGAAATTATATTCATCAGGATCGTTTTTCTGTAAACTGTACACTGAACATCTGATTTATTGGTCAGTCATTTTGTCCACATAAAATGTGACTGATTATAGCTTCTACCCATGGTACTTTTCTTTTATGGTTATTATAATAGAGCTTCAACAGACCCACATTTAATTTACATGAATTCAATCAGCTTGGCCAAAAATTAAAATAAATCTAAAAGTTTCAGTGATTTCCCAAATCCACCCCCAAGGGATTCTCAAACATTAAAAGGTTTCATACATGGTGAGGATAGAATTGAGTAGTGATTCCTTCAAAAAGAAATGAAGGAATTAACTTGGAGTGGGAGGAGAAGGGTGGTGATGAGAAACAGCTTATTAACATAATCTCAAAATATCTCCCTACAAATTACAATTTAAAAAGTTAAAATTGGGAACATAGTGGAGAAACAAAACAGTACCTTAACCAACTGATGGAAACTACCATCGTGAATACAAGACAGGCACGATGTGCCTACAGGTATGATAGCCAAAGGAACCAACATCACTTAATTTAGCAATCCTACCAAAAAATACATAACCAGAATCACATTATGGGGAAACATAGATAAACCATCTTCAAAGACAGTCCTCTAGGGGTGCCTGGGTGGTTCAGTAGGTTAAGCATCTGCCTTTGGCTCATGTCATGATCCCAACGTCTTGGGATCGAGCCCTGCATTGGGCTCCCTGCTCAGTGGGGCCCATTTTCCCCCCTTTTCTCTGCCTCTCTCCTCACTCATACATTCTCTCTCTCTCTCTCTCTCTCTCTCTCTCTCTAATAAATAAAATCTTAAAAGAAAAGTCTGTAAAACCAGTTGCCTATAATCTTCAAAATTCTGAAGGTCAGGAAAGACAATAAAGCTAAGGAACTATTCCAAATTAAACAAGAACACTAACTGGATGCAATATATGATCATGCACTAGATTCTGGAGAAAAACCACCATGAATGATATAATTGGGATAACCGAAAAAACTGGAAGTGGACTATTATATAAATAATAACTGTAGCCACGTTAAATTTCCCAAATTTGCTAACTAGACTGTGGTTAGAGAAGAAAATACTCTTGCTCCTGAGAAATAGACCTTGAAGGATTAACTGACACGAAGTCATGATGTAGTCGACCTACTCTCAAACAGGTCTGCAAAAAGCTATGTGGGTATGTGAGAGAAGAAAAGGCAAATGTGGCAAAACAGTCAATATTAGTGACTCTCTAGAAAGGGCATGCATGCATTCTTCATAACTTCATGAAACTTGTTTTTAACTTGGAAATTGTTCCAAAACAAAGCTTTTTGTAAAAACAATAATTACTTTAAGCCCTTAGAGAGACACTGACGAAAACTGGAAGGACTGTGAAAATTGAATGCAGAGCATAATGGTAATGCTAGAGCTGGAATTTTCACCGAATTGAGGAAGTGTTGTGAAACACTTGAATTATTTACCTGTTGATTATAGTCCCATCCATGGAACCGCATACTGTATATAATACCCTGTTACAGATACATATGATGTACAGGGCTATTTATCAAAAATACTTGTACTCTCTATTTATGGGCAATTCAGATAATTTCCAGGGTCATTTTTACTATACAGACTTTCCACTTATTTTAGAACTTAAAACCAGGTTTTAAAAATTACTTTAATTTTTAACTAAAATTAAAAATTTTAATTTTTAATTAAAGTTAATTAATGTTTAATTTAAAAATCACTTTAATGCATTTCTAGAAAGTCCACTTTTTTCTAGGTCAATTTTTGCAGGTCTCCATTTTTAAGGATGCAGCTTATACCTACATGTAGGGGTTCATGTTGATTTTTATTTCTGGTCCGTGTGCTGGACATTCTCCTTTTCCTCTCCCCATCTGTGCTTCCCCACTTTGCCACCCTGCTCTGAATCAAGGGGCTGCATGTAGAGCTTCCATACCCTTGGGTTTCCAGTTGGATGTGAACATGGAGAGATGTCAGCAGATCAGTGGGTGAGAGCCAAGTGACACTGGGTGTGTAACCCCTAGGTGCTCCCTGGAGCTGGCTAAGAAAGGTTTCATTCCTCTACTCCAGAGGTCACAGTCCCCGTTGGCCAGCTCGTGCTCTAGTTTTCAGTCACAGCTCTGTCAAATGCTGGCTCCCAGAACCACTACCAAATTATCTGTTGATAGAGAAAGCTGAGTTTCTTGCTTATCACAGGAAGACAGATCAGTGCTGTCTTAGCAGAGGAAGAAGATCAAAGTCAGGATATGTATCTGGTTTTGAAGGTCTGGTTTAAGGTAGATCTTTCAGTGGGAGCACTTACTTAGGACTGCACAGAGTTCATGATATAATAGTTCAGGACAGGTGGATACAGATGGAGAGGGATCCAGGTGAGTTAAAAAAAAAAATAGTTGCTTGATAAGTTTGGTGGTGAGCTATTATCCTGAGGAGTGGACGTTTGCTCAAATGAGGATATGTCAAGCAGCACAGTATTGAGATGAATGGACTTTCAGAAAGCTCCTATAACAAGCAAAAATGTTATTTGAAACGTCATCTTTCTGGGCATGAGTTGTCTGAAATTGGAAAGTCATGTCAGTGTAGACTGTCCACCCTGTGGGTTTGGGTGGTTTTTGTTCTCAGCTCCCATCCTTTCAGGACTAGGGAAGGCAACCGCTTCCCGCTGTGAGTAGCTTGCAGGGTCCTCCATCACCCAGTGGTTGGTCTCCCTTTCCTGCACCCTTGTCAATACTCTGTTAAACTTCTTCACTTACCCCATTTGAATGCGCTATCTGTTTCCTAATTGGGATGATTATGAGTTAGAGAAACATTTATTTGACAAACCATGAGAGACTCTTAACTATAGGAAACAAACCGAGGGTTGCTGGAGGGGTGGGGGGGGTGGTGAGGTAACTGGGTGATGTCATGAGCACTGGGTGATCATGTGTGTGATGTGATGTGATGAGCGCAGGGTGTTACGTGAAACTGACGAATTACCGAACTCTACGACTGAAACTAATGATGTACTCTATGTTGGCTAATTGAATTTAAATAAAAAAGATAAACATGCATTTATTTGTATATACTGTTGACTCTGCAACTCCCACAGAATTGCTCCGCTGCCCAGTATTCACCAATTGTGTTGCTAGCCCCAATCGGTATCGTTGTGTATGGTCTGTTCAATGGAGGTGAAGTAAAGTGCCAACTGCAGAGTAAAAGACGGTGCTTTGTGCCTCGATCACTAGAGCCCACCTACAGAAGTGGTCTCCTTGATCTTCTGCACTCAGCCTAACAAAGGACAGGAGTTACTTAACCCACTCCTGCTAAATCCTGGGAATTTAGGGCCTGCCCTTCTGCCCTGGTTTTGAAATCTGTACTTCCTTCTCTTCTCTCTGGGTCTCCATCTCCATCATGATAATGTACACACTGACTCAAAACTGCTTTGGTCTTGGCAGTCCTAGCTGCCAGGAACTGGAAACTTGACCATAGTCCCAAGTGCAAGGATGGCTACAGGCTGACTGCCTTTCTTGTTGCTGTTGGCCTAGAAGGATTCTAGCATCAGTCTGTGAATTCCCCTGTTCTCTGGACACTTCCTGCAGGGAGGGTGTGTGTGTGTGTTTGCTGTAAACCTCCAATGCTACTGCCTACCCGCACTACCTACCCGACTGCTAAACTCTTTGGTATGGTACCTGTCCCCTAAGTATCTAATAGAGAAAATGGGAAAAAAGGGTCGTATAACAAGTCCTCCCATAAGAGACTCACAAAAGCTTGAAAGAAACTAAACCTTTAAAAGAAACCCAGCAAAGAATATAAATGCATGTCTAAACACATTTCCTGGATATATGGAAACTCTCTGGTCTTTCTCCTCCCTAGGAAGATCGTCTTTAATATACGTGCCTTGCAAACACCCGCAAGCGCTGCGCGGACTTATTTAGTATGATTCAGCGTGGCTGTCTCTTCTGTGTTAGATCTGTTTGGAACGCAATGAAAGAAAGGACATAAGACAGACACAGAGGAGCACAATTATAGGCAAATCACACTAGGTTTCATTCATCATTCTTTGCTTTCATGCCAGGAACTATTCCAGCTTACTTACTTATCATATGCACATGACATTTATTTCAAGGAGATACAAAAACTCATATGATACATATCTCAGTACTTACAGAAATGAAAGCAAACTCTGCACAAAGGCCTACGTCACAGGCAATTGTACTGACACTTTAAAAAAAGAGGGATGGTGGTTTCCTAAAGGACGTGTTACGAAGAGCCAATGTATAAGTAGGAAATAGGAAAACTCCCTTTGGGTTTCATATTGGGCTCTACTCTGAGACAGCCGAGAAACTAAAACTAGGGTCATTTCAGGAATTTTGTGGGCCTCTCATGTAATGCATTAAAAGGGACAACCTTCCTGCCAAGAATATGTTTAATTTGTACTGCATGAATTACACACTCTACAATCTTAATATCGTGATTAAAAGCTTTGGCTTTCAAGTTAAAATAACCTAGCTTTGAATGCCAGCTCCTATTCTCACTAGCTCCAAGAGCTTCTGCAAATTAATTTATTTCATTAAACTTTGGTCATTTCATCTAAAAATGGGGATAATGTTAGCACCTACTCACAAGGTAATTATAAGAATTAAGTGAAATAATGCATGAAAAATGCAAAGCATGATGTCTAGCACATAGCGAGCACTTGGCAATTCAAGCTGCTGTTGTAATATTGAACTTGTACTGGGGTATGGCCAGTGTGCACATTTAACCATACTATCTCTGTCTAGATGAAAAGCAATAAATAACAGTTTCCTACCTTCTTCCTGTACCACCAGTTGATAACATCCAACGGCCCATTAGGGATTTTTCATGTGGAAGTTACACCTGAACATCAAAAGTTGCTATGTCTGAAGTCAAACTTTCATCTTCCACCTAAAAAGAGTCCTTCTAATTTACCAACTGTTGTTAAACTGAAAAATCCCTTTGTTCTTGAAGATAGCTACAGTCATAAATTTGATTTGATTCAATTAAAGGCTAAGAAAAGTAGAAAACAGAACCATGTATATACATAGATAATCTGGTCATCACCATTAGTCATCATATTTGTATCATGACAGTAATCCCTAAAATGGGAAGAAACAAACTTCAAAGTTTTTCAAAAGGTCCATCCAATTTGGAAAAAAAAATATTGATCAATGCTTAAATTTAAAGTCCTTAGTAAATTATTTCCAAGTCTTAGAGTTATAAAGATAACTAAAATTCTTTATCTCTATAGTACCTTAAAGTTTACCAAAAATTTTCAGTGATATTAACTCTTCAAGGTAATATCCAGTAGGGCTTGATCTAATCTAAGTATCTAATAGAGAAAATGGCAGAAAGGCTCATATGCCAAGTCCTCTCATAATATACTATCTAATAGAGAAAATGAAAAAAAAAGAGGGGGGGGTCATAGGACTATCATTCTTGTTTTACATATATAACACAGTACTTTTGATTGGACTATGAGGAAAGTGCAATGCCACTGATGAGGTGGCCTAAGCAGAAACCCAAGTGAAGTGAGGGACCACCCATGCAGCTCTCTAGAAAGAAGAGTATTGCAAGGAAAGGGAGCAGCAGGTAAAAAGGCCCTGAGGCAGGAGTATGCTCGGTGTGTTAAGGGAATAGCAGGGTTGAGGATGGGGCTAGAGCAGAGGTAGCTA
This sequence comes from Mellivora capensis, assembly GCA_004024625.1. NCBI lineage: Eukaryota > Metazoa > Chordata > Mammalia > Carnivora > Mustelidae > Mellivora > Mellivora capensis. The sequence goes on from PISX010007064.1 coordinate 80,304, forward strand.
GGAGCCCTACAATATAAGGCCTTGTAGGCCGTGGAAAAAGCCTTGGAATCTTTACTGTGAATATCACCAAAAAGCTCTCAGTTACTAAGTAGTTGTGAGGCATGACTTTGAGTCTTCTGATTCAAAATTTGAGATGGTAACCCACAGAAAGGGCTTTCTAGGCAAGCAGGTAAGACCCCAGATCGCAGCTCCAAGTACCACCACAAAACTCCATAATTTTTTCCTCTACCACACCAGCATCCAGCAAATCTGTAATCTCTCTGGTTCCGACTCCCCTATGAAACCAGCTCACATTCTCAGGCATTTCTTCTTTCTCTCCTTTTGCTCAAACCTGTTCGTGGGAACACAAGGGCCAAGAAAGTGATCACAGAAGAGGTGATCCTTCTTGTGCTTTCTGCTTAAGCTACTTGTCAAAATTTCATTTCAATCCAAACTCTGTCACACTTTCTAGTTGCGACATAAGACAAGTCATTTTAACTTCTTTGTTTTCCTCTCTCTGCAAAATAAGGATTCCAATTCTAATGATATTTTCAAAAGCTGCTTTATCCCAGAAAAGTGAGGTAATAAATGTATAGCTGTTTTGGTCTCTCTTCTAGAAGGATGATATGCCAGCAAGTATTCATTAAGCAATTGTATGCTCCTGGCCTGTGCAAAGCACCATGAACCATAAAAAGAAGTAAAATGCCTGAGTTCTGACTACCAAGAACTCAAAATTCTATTCAGGAAAAGAATAAGGCTCCATAGGCAATGCCTACAGCCTAAGGGTCTTAAAATTAAGAGAGGGATTTTAGCCAGGTCTCTTAGGCTCTACTCCTTAATGGAGCCATTGGAAACAGCTGACATCTGACTGGGCTTCAGGCTTCTCCAAATCAAGAAAAAGTTTTGGTACTCATTTACCCCCTTCAAGGTGTATAAACTCTTGGTTTAAAAAAATAATCATATTGGGTCTTACAAATAGAAAAAGGATGTCAAGGTCATTTAGTCCTTTCAAGGAGATCAAGAACATAATGCATTTATGTTCTGTTCAACAAGGCAGACCAAGTGGCTGTTTTCTGGAAACTTCTGAGAAGACCCCTGTACCCACCCTCACCCTTAACATTTCCCACTAGCCCAACCCAAAGTGCCTGTAATTTCCACTTTTTGAGTTATTTCTTTAGAATCAATATATTCTATGTACTGAAAGTTCTTGTTAGAATGCAAGCAAGTTACCAAGAAGAAGTAACCCATTAACTGATTAGCATGGACTAATATATCATTTTCATTCCAACCAGAAAGGCCTTAGGAGACTATAAATATGAGAGGTTTTGGAAAAATAAGTAATGATTGAGAGGACTAGAACAAAGGAACCCAGGATCAGAGACCCTGAGACTTTCATGGGCCACAATCAAAACACCTATCTACTGCGTTCGGTGCTCAGAGGAGAAAAGGAACATGAGGGCAGATAAGAGCACTTAAGGCCAACGCAGACAACTCCCCGATGTGGAGTGAATTGCTCTGGTGTTCTAGAATGAGACTGAACAACAGAAGTGACCCTGGAGATGCTCTGCTTCAATTCCTCCACTTTGCGGGTAGAGAAAACACCGTCTGGGACATTTGAGTTACTCAACATCACTCAGTAAGTAAGTGACAGAATAAGAATTAGAAATCTAGACTCCTGACTACCCGACCTGTTTTGCTAAGTTAAAAAAAAAAAAAAAAATCGGTGGCTCTCAAGATTAGAATCTTTGGTTAGGGTTTTTCCAGATCCTATTTTCAAGGCTTTCGGTCTCTGAATTAAAGGTTCTTTTATTTTGGCTATTCTGAATGTTTGTTCAAGAAAAAGCTATTAGACAGGGCTCAAACTGGGATTAGCATGCAAAGAAACTTAAATCCTTGGTAGAGTGTATCTCACAATTCAGAAGTAGGAAAGTTCTCCTGGATCAGAGGTTGGTGCAATATGCAGACACATTTCCTCTTTTCTTCCCACACTCTCATCTTAAAAATAATACCAGACAGTACTAGACATCAAAGACAGCCAGCTGAGACAGGAGGAAGTGACTGTTCAAACAGGGAGGGATTCAGCAAGGTAAGTCCCTAACAAATAAGCCCTGGTGATAAATGACACAAAGCCATCACCTAATTTATCAATGTCTCCAAAAACATACGGATGTAGCCCACAAACATCATGAAATGTTTTCCTGATAATGTTGGTGATTGATTCAATTTTGTACACAAATCGTGCTTGATAAAAATACCTAAAAACTAAAACATGTTCTACTTTATTTTTAAGCTCAAGTGAAGACACCATGGTACAATGAACAGAAAATAATGTTTGAATTGCATAGATTTTTTTTTTATTCCTGGCTCCAGGATAAAAGAAAGCATATCAAATAGAAGTACGAAAGGGGAAAATACGAATTTTATTTATTTTGCGTATCTGTTCAGTATCATAGAGCACCTTGGTTAAGGTCAACATTCAGGAGCTAAAACCTAGACTCATTACAGATCTAGTCCTTATTGCCTATGTGACCATGAACAAGCTATTAACCTTACTTCTCCTGAAATACTAATAAAAAAAACCAATTAGAGAATTGTCATGATGATTGAAATTGAAAAAAAAAGATTCACATATGAAGCACCTAGCATAATGCCTAGCACAAAGCAAGCACTTAACAAAAGATTCCCTTTCCTTCAGGTACCTTCACTGGGAAAACAATCATCTATATAAAATAATTTAAGAAGTATTTACTCAGGGGTGCCTGGGTGACTCAGTCATTAAGCATCTGCCTTCAGCTCAGGTCATGATCCCAGAGTCCTGGGATAGAGTCCCTCATTGGTCTCCCCGCTCAGCAGGGGGCCTACTTCCCCCTCTCCCACTCCCCCTTGCTTGTGTTCCCTCTCTCATTCACTGTCTTTCTCTCTGTCAAATAAATAAATAAAATCTTTAAAAAAAGAAGTATTTATTCACATATCTTAGTTCTCTAAATATCTTGTCAATCATTTAAAATTTTGGTTATGTACACTTTAAAAGATTTCTTGGTCCTTGAAAATACCACCAAGAAGAACAACACTTGGGATTTTAAGAGGAAAAAATTGGAAGGCATTCAGTTTAAGACTGATGAGATAAAAATGTTTAATTCCTGAGTAGGAACAGGAGTTATAAGCAAAGTCAAAGATAAACAATAGATGGGAAGAAAATATTTACAATGCAAGAGTTAATAGTCCTATTTTTATTAAGAGCTCCAACTAATTAAAAATACAAATGTCAATGGAAAAATGGTCAAAATATTTGAATAGACAACTTACAAAAATTGTCACCAGGCGTATAAAAACATGTTCAACTCTATTAATAAGAAACATAAAATAAGACATAGAGGTATTATTTTGGTTATCAGATTAGCAAAATTAAATAAATCAGTAATATTCAGATCAGCAGACTTAAAAGCAAAAGAGAAGGTAATATTTTTGGAGGGAAATATGGTATTACCTATAAAACATTTAGATGCTTATACTCTGACCCAGAAATACAATTCAAGAAAGAATTATGGACATAATCAATGATAAAATGTACAAAGGTATTATTTGAAATTATCCAAATCATTAGAAACAAATACCAATACTTAGGATATTTTCGGCTACAAGTAACAGCAAAAATTTCAAAGCAGCTAAAAGATAAGAAAGTTTTATTAACTCACGTGCCAAAAGATATGAAAGGACACCTTGAATGTTGGTTAATTTACTGGCTCAGGGATCTCGTGAAGAACAATGGTTACTACCATCTTTTTCCTGTGCTTGGCATGTAACTTCGTTCTCACAATAACTGCACATGTTAACATATGATTACACCAATCCCTGCTTTATACCACACTGAACAAAAGACGATCAGCCCTCTTTTTGTAACCATGGAAATGTCTTTCCAAGAAACCTTCTGTTTAGACATCCTCTTATTTCCCTTTGGCCAGAATCATACCATATACCCATTCCTAAGCAAATGCCTAGCTAGCAAAGAGAACGGGATTCCCTTATTTGGTTAGAAAGAACATGGCCTCCTAGCAGTAAGTGGGTGGCCAAAACTACATCTGGGAGCTACTTTAAAGGAACAGGGCAGAGAATTACAGGGAGAAATTCTGTACTTTGGTTGAAAAACTGGATCTACAGTTTGTTAACTCCACTGAGTAAGATTGAGAGGTAAATGAATCAGAACAGGAAAGATTATGTTGCAGGCCTGAATTTCAAAAGGTTAATGCCATAACACTATAGGTTTCCTTTCATTCAAGTTAACCTCGCTCTCCTTGGCCGTTTACCTTCCAAGTGACGTAGGGATCCAGATTTCTTTTAACTTGTGGTTCTACTTAATCTCAAATACATCACCTCCAAAGTTTTGCAGAAGTTAAAGAGAGTATGATGATTGCACAGTATGATCATAGCCAGCCTTGGGAGTGGGTTACATTATTTCCACTAATACCCCGTTGGCCAGAACACACAGTCCTTCCCCCAATTGCAAGAGAGGCTGGGGAAGGTAGTTCATGTGCTCAGAAAAGGAAAATAAAATCCCAGTTTGGTTATATACAGCTTTGTCCCCATCAGAGGGGACTTTTTAAAAACATTTTTCACTACTGCGGAAAACAGTATAGCAGTACTTTAAAAAACTAAAAGTAGAACTACCCTACAATTCAGTAACCACATTACTGGGTATTTACCCCCCAAAATACAAAAGCATTAATTCAAAGGGATACATGCACCCCTATGTTTACTGCAGCATTATATATAAGAGCCAAATTATGGAAGCAACCAAATGTCTGTTGAAAGATGAATGGGCAAAGGAGATGTGGGATGCGTGTGTGTGTGTGTGTGTGTGTGTGTGTGTGTGAGAGAATGTTACCTAGCCATAAAAAATGAAATCCTGCAACAACACGGATGGAGCTGGAGAGTACAATGCTAAGTGAAATAAGACAGCCAGAGAAAGACAAATTCCATGTGATCTCACTGGTATGTGGAATTTAAGAAACAAAACAAATGAGCAAAGGAAATAAGAGAGACAAACCCAGAAACAGACTCTTAACTATAAAGAACAAACTGATGGTTACCAGAGTGGAGGTGGGTGGGAGGTGGGGAAATAGGTGACGGGGACTACAGAGTACATTTATTATGATTATAATGATGAAAAAAAATAAAATATTTAAGATGGTAAATTTTAAATTATGCATATTTTACCACAATAAAAATAAAATCTCCACCCCCAAAGATTTTTCTTCGTTACACATTTGTTCTATTTTTTTGTGGGTTTTTTGGGCAAATAACTGTTATTTCTTTATAAATTAAAAGTTATATATACAAAGCAGGGAGAAAGAGTCCCCAGTCATGCCTGATAAGTAATTTTATCTGGTTCTGATAATATTTAATTCAATTTTTCTTGTATGAAAATCCTCTTTTTTTTTCCCCCATCATGATGAGGCCTTCGATAGAGAAGAAAATTACAGTGGAGCACCTGTAAGTTATGGATTCACCTTACAGCATCTCAAAGGTCAAGGACTCAAAATCTGGGAGGTAAAGGAAGTCAGGACATTCTAGACAGAAGTTTGAGGAACATACAGGGACATAGGGGAGCTGGTCTTACTACTTTTTGTTGTTGTTGTTGGCTGTTTATATTTTTGTTTACTTCTCTTTTTTATTTTATTTCTTATTGGGTCAAAATACACATAACATAAAGTTTACTAGTATAATCATTTTTAAGTGTGCAATTCAGGGGCATTAAGAATATTTACAGGGGCACCTGGGGGGCTCAGTTGGTTGAGTGTGTGTGGTTCTTGATCTCAGCTCAGGTCTTCATCTCAGGGTCACGGTTTCAATGTTCCTGCGTTGGGCTCCACACTGGCTGTGGAACCTATTTATAAAATAAATAAATAAGAGTATTTGCAGCGTTGTGGAGCCATTACCACTACTCAGTTACAGAATTTTTCATCACCCTACATGGAAACCCCATATTCATGAAGCAGTCATTCCCCATTTCCTTCTTCCCTCAGCCTTTCATAACCACTAGCCTGTTTTCTGTCTCTACAGATTTTGCCTTTTCTGGATATTTCAAATAAATGCAATCACACACTATGTGGCCTTTTGTGCCTGGCTTCTTAGATGACTTAGCATGAGTCACATTATGTGATCATCTGTCAAGTTCTCCGAAACCAGGCCTATTAAGAAAAGGGAGTTAATTTCAGTCTGTGGCCTTCAAAACCATTAATTTTTCTCTACACAAAGAAGTCACAGAGTAGTTGGAAGAGGTAAACATACAAATACGAAATTATAATAACATATGGTAAATGCAACGATCGATAGATCTTGTTTGGGAGGAATGCGATTATCCCAATGTGAGCAGTCTCAAAGGCATTTCCTAGAGGTGATACCAGATTTTTGTATCAATGGATTAAGAAACATTAATAAAGCAAAGTGTTCTTAGGGAAAAGAAAGGAAAGCTATGTGAGACAAAAAAAAGTATAAATAAAAAAACGAATAAATAATATATATTTTACATATATATGGGAAGCCATGTGAGATAAAAATATATACATATATATACACACATATTTATATTTATATTTTTTATCTCATGGCTTCCCATATATATATATTGAATATATATAGATATCCATATATATCTATATGGATATATATAGAATATAGAATATATGTATATAATATATAACATAATATATATTGAATATATAGAGAATATATATAATATAATATAATATATATATATACACATTGAATATATATATATATATATATATATATATATATATATTTGAAATACTTTAAGCAAATTGGCAGCTCAACAGTCCACTAAGTGAATTGTTATTTGGGGGTAAGGCCATGGACCATGCAGGATCAGATGTAAGGATGGTGACCTGGGAAGAATTCACCACAGCAAACTTCCGTCTCATCACCATGCTCACTGGGGTCTGTCTTTCACTCAAATCAGATCTAATCTCCCTCACAATCTTCAGTCATTCTTATTAATTCACGTACATTTTAATACTTGAGGATTCGCTGGCTCATATTCTCCTTTATTCACATTTCATTTCTGGCTGCCACAAGCAGATACCATCTCCTTCAAGGCAGAGGCGCACAGAAGACATGGCATTGAATCCTAAGGGCGTGCCACTGTTTCTTACAGGCAAAGTAAAATCAAGCACACAGGAAAGATGGTGAGGTAGATATCTTTCCTTTTAATGAAAAAAACAAGTAAATAATGTGGTAAGTCTTAGTCTAGGCGAGGAGGACAATTAGTAACAATACTAAGCAAGTGTGACCAATGATTGTTTCACGACGTATGTGGCTTCTTGCCTGTGCAACACACCCTTTTCCTGTGGTAACTTCAACCTGCCTACACTTCCTTCAATTCCTATGGTTTTGCTTGTTCTGTCCATCAAGGCTTGCCCCATCTTCAGGCCAGAGCATGCAAAGATGAGCCTAGTTGGCTCTGCCACCCAGATCCAGGAATTCCTCACGAACTAAAGGACTGCCTTTCTCAAGGCCCCTTTGGGATGATTCTGTATCATTATAATTGCTTTTAGGATTTGGGCTTTGGGGAGGGCGAAGTTAATAGGCTGACTTGGGATTACTTGCAACCTCTCTCGACTACTCAAATCCAGGTTTATTCAAGCCTATGGAGACCATGTACGGTTTCATTCAATGTGAAAGAAATGGTCTCACTAAGGCATCAATTTTCTACTCCTCTATACACTTACCACCAACTCTTACAAAAATTAAAAATCACATCCATCTCAGCCTCTCTCCATGGCCTTAACCCCAAACCAATAATTTCTCTGTTCTGTAGTCAAATTTATACCTACTGGTTAAAAAAAATAAAAAAGGAAAATTCATTGCTCTATGTACAGGTTAGTTACTTTGGGTTCATTTTGCTGTTGTACACACGATGATCCTGAAAGATCCATCTTTTTCAAAGAATTAACAATCACTCCCAGCACGATAGCAGACTTCTTTTAAGCTGACTTTTAAGATAAAGGAAACAAAGAAAGTAAGACCTAGTCTTTCTTCTGAGGAACAAAGAAATGCAGAAGAGCCATTTTCTTGGAAAAGCAGAAAAACATGCAGGAAGGAATGTGGAATCTTACCACAAATAATAGATTCAGGTAGCTCAAGGATAATATTTTCTTTTAAAAATATTTATTATACTTGCCTGGAGAACCAAAAACCATTGTTCTTTGGCCAAAACAAATCAGGGGAAGAATGTTGAATTTCATACAAACCATTTCCCTATGCACATAATACTAGATAATCAAAATAAACATTAAAAAATACCCATCATGTTTTAGGCACCCAGAGAAGGTAATATGTAAGGAACTCTACAGCTGAAAGGGGGAAAACATGTTAAAAAAAAAAGAAAAAAGAAAAAAAAAGGACAGTTGGATTTTATATTATTATTATTAGGGGCTGGAAAAGAAGAGGTTTTGAACAAGTGGTATCTACCACAAACAGAAGGTAGCATATGTTGGGTACTTGGCAGGTAAGAGAACAGGCTTTGGAGTTGGGCACACCCAGGTTTGAATCCAGAACCTCTTATTTATTTTCTCAGTTGCCTTCAGTTAAGTTTCTTAATCTTTCTGAACTTCATTTTCCTATTTGTAAAGTGAAGATAATGATACTTTGTAGAAGGAATTTTTTGTTGCCTTGGTGGTTGTATTCAGTTACTGTTGTGGTAATACCTGGTACCTCACAGTGTTTTTATGAGGATTACGTGACAAATATATATATATATATTTGTACACAGAAGGTCAATAAATATCTGTTATTATGATTATGTTTATGTGCCATATATCAGATTGAACACCTAAAGATTCCAAGCCAATATTGTCTTTCTTATTTTTCTTACCATTAACAGGAAGATCGGCTTCTTATTTTCCTTTGTCCCTTCACTACTATCAATATTATAGCTTTCCAACACTTTGCAGCAAAAGACAAACTAATCTAGTTTTGAGACATCAGAGATGGCCTTGGCCTCCGTTCTCCAAACATCCTTCTGATAACTCCTCTGAAACACAGAGCAACGGAGAACGGAGGACAGAAAACAGAGCAGCCATGGATAGAACTGACGAAAACAAAACCAAAAACACAGTTTGTTCAACACAAGGAAGAATTTTCTAACAACCACAGCTGCGAAAATACAGAATGGGCATCAAAAACTTAGTAGATTCTTACAGTTTAAGGGGACTTCAGAGGTTATCTTCAGTTGTCCCCTCAGTTTGAATTCTTTCTATCCCATCATTAAAGAGGTACTCGATCTCCTTCTTCAGCACCTCTAAAAGATGCTTAAGTACAGGAAACTCACTTACTCCCCAAGAATGACATCCCACTTTGAGAAAACTTTCCAGGGGTCAGCAAGCTTTTTTTTTTTTTTTTGGTAAAGGACCAGACACTAAATACTTTAGGCTTTGTGGGCCACATCTAAGTCCCCATTGTTGCTGCTGCTTCCCCAGTAACCCTTTGAAAGTATAAAAACAATTCTTCACTCATAATGTTATGCATCGAAAGTTTATGTCTCTGAAAAATTTATATATTGAAACCTTAACCTCCAATGCAATAGTATTTTGTGATGGGATGTGAGGGCGGAGCCCAGTGAATGGCATTAGTGCCCTTATAAGAGAAGGCATGAAAATGTTTGCATCTTTTTCTCCCTCAGCCATGTGTTGACAAGGGGGAAGATGGCCATCTATAAACCAGGAAGAGGGTCCTTACCAGACAACAGGTCAGTCAGCACCCTCCTCTTGGACTTTCCAGACTCCAGAACTGTAACAAATAAAGGTTTATCATTTAAGACGCCCCATCTGTGGTTTCTGCAAAGCTGCCCAAAGTGGCTAAGACACAACCCAAACAAAAACAGGCCATGAAAACAGTGTGGAGGGTCCTCAAAAAATTAAAAGTAGCACTACCATATGATCCAACATTTCCACCTCTGGGAACATAGCCAAGGGACATATAAACACTAACTCAAAAAGATATCTGCACCCCCACGTTCATGGCAGCACTGTTTACAATAGCCAAGACACGGGAACAACTTCAACTTTTTTCTTTCTTTTTTAAAGGAAATACTTTTTTAAATTTAAATTCAATTAATTAACATATAGTGTATTATTAGTTTTAGAGGTAGAGGTCAGTGATTCACCCGTCTTATAGAATACCCAGTGCTCATTACGTGCCCTCCTCAGTGTCCATTGCCCACTTACCCCATCCCCTCATCCCCTCCCCTCTAGCAACCCTCAGTTTGCTTCCTTTGACTACGGGTTTCCTATGGTTTGTCTCCCTCTCTGATCTCAACCTGTTTCATCTTTCCCTCCCCTCCCCCATGATCATCTGCTTTGTTTCTTAAATTCCACATTTGAGTGAGATCATATGATAATTGTCCTTCTCTGATGGACTTACCTTGCTTAGCATAATACCCTCTAGTTACATCCATGTCATTATAAATGGCAAGATTTCTTTCTTTCTTTTTTTTTTTTTTTTGATGGCTGAGTAGTATCCCACTGTATACATATACCACATCTTCTTTATCCATTCATCTGTTGATGGATATCTGGGCTCTTTCCATAGTTAGGCTATTGTGGACATGGCTATTATAAACACTGGGGGACAGGTGCCCCTTCAGATCACTACATTTGGATCTTTGGGGTAAGCATCTAGAAGTGCGTTTGCTGGGTCGTAGGGTAGCTCTATTTTCAAATTTTTGAGGATTCTCCATATTGTTTTCCAGAATGGTTGTACCAGCTTGCATTCCCACCAATAGTGTAAGAGGGTTCCCCTTTGTCCACATCCTTCCCAACATCTGTCATTTCTTGACATTTTAATTTTAGCCATTCTGGCCAGTGTGAGGTGGTATCTCATTATGGTTTTTATTTGTATTTCCCTGATGCCAAGTGATGTTGAGAATTTTTTCATGTGTCTATTGGCTATTTGTATGTCTTCTTTGGAGAAATGTTTGTTCATGTCTTCTGCCCATTGCTTGATTGGATTATTTGCTCTTTGGGTGTTGAATTTTATTTGTTCTTTAGAGTTTTAGATATTAGCTCTTTATCTGTTAAAACATTTGTAAATATTTTCTCCCATTCTATCTTCTGGGTGTCTTCTGGTGTTGCTGACTGTTTCCTTTGCTGTGCTAAGGGAAACAACTTAAGTTTCTATTGATGAATTAATGGATAAAGAAGTTGATGTATATGCAATGGAATGTTATTCAGCCATAGAAAAATGAGGACATCCTACCATTTGCAACAATATGGCTAACATTTGAAGGCATTGTGCTAAATGAAATAAGTCTGGCAGAGGAAGACAAATACTGTATGATCTCATTTATGTGGAATCTACACACACACAAATACACATTTTTACACACCAAAACCACAGAAAAAGAGATCAGATTTGTGGTTATCAAAGGCAGGGAATAGGGAGGGGAGAATTGAAGGAAGATATTCAAAAGGTACAAAGTTCCAGTTATAAGTAAGTACTAGGAATGTAATGTACACCATGATGATTTTAGTTAGTGTTGCTACATGATAGCTAGGAAAAATTGTAATGAAAGTAGATCTAAGAGTTCTCATCAGGAGGAGAATTTTTTCTTTTTTTTATTGTCTTTTATTTTATTATGAGATTATAGATGTTAATTAGACCTATTGTGGTCATCATTTTATGATATGTGTAAGTCAAACCATCATGCTATCCACTGTAAACTTATACAATGATACATGTCAATTATTTCTCAATAAAACTGGAGAAAAACAAAACAAAACCAGGCCATGGGCAAAATCTTAGTTGCCTGGGTATTTACCCTAAAGATACAAACGTAGTGATCCAAAGGGGCACGTGCACCCGAATGTTTATAGCAGCAATGTCTATAATAGCCATACTATGGAAAGAACCTAGATGGCCATCAACAGATGAATGGATAAAGAAGATGTGGTATATATACACAATGGAATACTATGCAGCCATCAAAAGAAATGAAATCTTGCCATTTGCAATGACGCGGATGGAACTAGAGGGTATCATGCTTAGTGAAATAAGTCAATCAGAGAAAGACAACTA
>PISX010007065.1:0-92084 GCA_004024625.1 Mellivora capensis
TTAACTGCAAGACTAAAGAATCATGGGGAGAAAGCCATGAATTCCGCGCATTGCTTTCTCCTCCTCTGGAGTTCCGCTGCTCTCCTTGTTAAGTGAACTTGGCCTTGGCTGGATTTCTTTTGATCTTCTGGGGGAGGGGCCTGTTGTAGTGATTCTCAAGTGTTTTTGCCCGAGGCAGAGCTGCACCGCCCTTACCAGGGGCCGGGCTGAGTAATCCGCTCGGTTTCGCTTTCGGGAGCTTTTGTTCCCTGAGCGCTTTCCGTAGAGTCTGGAGGACGGGGATGAAGGTGGCGGCCTCCTAGTCTCCGGCCCGGAAGAGCTGAGATTCGGGGCTCCACTCCTCAGAGAAAAGCCCCGGCCCACCCACGTCTCTCTGGCCTCTGGCCGCGCTCCGAGCTCACCCAGCCTGCGACCGGTTCAAGGTAACCCCGAGCTGAGAGCTCAGTCCTCGGCTCTGTCTCTGTAGCCGGCTTCCCGCTCCGATACCTGCTAGCTCTGCGACACTCAGACACCCCTGATCCTTCTGTGACCCTGCAGGGTCTGGGGCCCCGCTGACCCCGCGTGGGCTTCACCCCGGTTTAGCCTCTGGAGCGATGTCCCTCCGTGGAGCAGACTTAAAAGTCCCGATTTAGTGCTCTGTGGCTCCGCCGCTTGCGGCGAGCCGGCCCCTCCCCCGCGGTCTATCCTCCCGTCACTTTCGATTCACTTCTCCGCCGGTCCTACCTTTCAGAAAGTGGTCGATTTCCTGTTTCCAGAATTGCTGTTCTTCCTCTCTTCGATCTCCCGTTGGATTTGTAGGTGTTCGCAATGGTTTTATAAGCTATCTAGCTGATCTCCTGCTACCTGATGTCGTCTCAGCTGCTACTTCTCTGCCATCTTGCTCCTCCCCCTCCCTTGTAGCACTTTTTAAAAAATTATTTCCAAAAGAACCATGGTTTATTGTGCATTATACAGAACTCTGAGTGCCCACCCCCCACTCTTCTCATTCACTGATTTTCTTTTTAAGCATACTGGTTGTCCCTGCTCTCAGAGTAGTTCTTCTCTGTACTGTGATCATAGAACGTTTTAAGGAATGTGTGTCTGGAGAGAGGATTCATTTTTTTCTTCCTGTGTGTATTTGTAAGATTTCTGATAGTTAGCCTTAAAATATTTGTGTGACTGATGATGGAGAAAAAAGACAGGATTAAAAATATAATTGTTCTTAAATTTTTTTTTAAATCCTACTTCATAGAAATTAAGGAATCCTCAAGAGAAGATCTTTAGTCAAATGCTAATATTGGGTGTATTGCACACCATTCTTATCACAAATGACCTACACCTATGAGGCAATAATATTACTTAGGAATAGGGTTTTTTGTTTGTTTGTTTTGTTTTTTTTAGAGATCACAAATAGGCAGAGGGGGAAGCAGGCTCCCCGCTGAGCAGAGAGCCCGATGCGGGACTCTATCCTGGGACCCTGAGATCATGACCTGAGCTGAAGGCAGAGGCTTTAACCCACTGAGGCACCCAGGCGCCCTGGAACAGTTATGTTTTTATATAACAAATTGGCCTTTGCTGTGCAGGGAAAAAAAGATTACAGAGGAGTTGTTTTTAGGGTCCTGAATGAGTCTATAATTGATTAATTAGGGGCATATGACCTTCAGTTTCCATGCCCCTAAGATGAGGGGCCAACAAGTTCTAAGACAGTGCTAGTGTTTCAGAATAGAGTAAAATTAAATAGCTTGCTCATTGGCTGAAGAATTTCCTTTGATTTTGGGGGGCTTGTCCTATTTGTCTTAGTAATTCTTTAGGGGCATTGACAAAAGCACTTTTAATTCGCATGCAATAATAGTGTTAAAATGAATTGTATGACAATACGTTTGAACTTGTAATTTTATACTGTAGTATGTTTATAATATACTTTTGATATGATATAAGTATTAAAAATAATTTTTTAGGAAGGTATATTCTCTCCGATTTTAAATCTGATACCATGCCACCTTTTTGTATTAAATATGGTAGTTCCCTTCTGTAGGGACTGTCCTTCATCTCTATTGTGGGCTTTTGTTAAAGGGCCCTATATTCCTTTCTAACCCATGTATATATGCATGTTACAGAGACAACGTGAGTCCTATGCATGCAAAGCCAAATGTTCAAATAAACATATAGTTCTTGGTAGTAGGCAAGAAAATGAGTAATTTCATCCTGGACCACAAGTAGACTGATTAGCTCTGGAATTCTGAAGTTGAAAGGATAGTTATTAGCATAATATTATGCATAAGGAATGTGATAGATGGCATATTATATTGCAAGTTTTAAAGTGATATTTGGAGCAACTTTTAAATGTATATGTTACAGTGCTTACTTTTTAATTAGCTTTTCCTGTAGCCTAAATGAAAGGTAATACATTGTGAATAAAATGCTTACTCATTTAAAAAACAAACCACACATTTCTGCAACACAAATATAATTTTTCATATTGTTGGTAAACTAAAAGATTATTTACAACTCCTTTAAAGTATGACTTAATGATTATTAATCATTTAGTGACTTGCCCTGAAGTCACTCCTTAGCTAGTTAGGTATTTTGTCTTTTTAAAAAGATGCAGAAGATAGCTCTTAGGGTACATAAGAGCTCTTTAGTTATCCTTTCTGGAGAAAACCTGGATCATGAATTTTTTACCATCAATCGTGTTAAAATCTAGAAAAATTAAAGTGTTCTAAATTTCCAACTCATTTAAAAGCTAATATCCTTTATGCATGAATTTGTGATACATTTGATTATAAAATATGTTTCCAGATATTTTCCCTTCTCAAAAGGACAGGAGTAGACGAAAATATTCAGACATTTGGATTATGATTTACTGTTCCTCTTCCATCCTGTATGCCTTTTTGGTATTCTCAGTCACTACCTTTACTAAGATTTTTGACTTACTCATAACTTAATGTTAAAGAAACAACTCAATAGGAGAAGGAGATAGACAAAATTGATTGCATTAGTTACTTAAGTAGCTTCTCTATGTTAATTTGATAACCAGAAAATTGGAGTTGAGTTACAGTCAGTATTGGAAGCTATAGCTTAACTCTAGGATGTTCTCTTGTGACATGTTTACGAGTAGCTGTTTAGGTGGGATCTGCCTCATAAAGCTAAATGAGTCTTCTTAGTGGGACTTCTTTGGGTTCAAGTACATAATTTCCAGTTTCCTTAGGAAAAGAAACCCTTCCACTTGCACTTTCAGAATCTTTTATTTTTGGTTCTTCCTTACACTTACCACTCCAGAAGAGCTCACCATGTCATGATAATGCTTTTCTGTGACTGTCTAGGGAGTACCATTTTCACTTCCCATAGATTCTTGGCATATTGTTACTATCCTTTCATCAGATTCTTTCTCTCTCTTGGTTATGTATTCTTTATCTGGTCATATCTTCTGATTTATTCCACAATATCCCATATCTAATTCCATAAAGAGTGAAAAAAGCATTTATATAAAAAGAATAGAATAGTTTTGTCAAATTATCTTTCCAAAGAGTTACCCAACTATATTAACTATACAATACCAGTCTTAAAATCCCCACCGATGTTGTTATAACTTTGTCACTCTAGTCCAGGGGAGTGGTGGGAAAAGAGTTAGTTGGAAAAATAGGAGCAACTGGATGATTTTCTTTCCTATCTGTTTCCTATGGCTAAAATATTTTCTTCATAAGTTTGGTTTCTGAATTTACCCATCTGTCTGTTCTAGCAATGACAAAATACATTTTCCTTAAGTACTGCTGACTATGTGGCTGATTGTTTGAAAGCAGAAAAAAGAATAAGTATACATATGGGGTGTGTATAATGGGCAACCGAATTACTTGACTTTATTTTCAGAATGGATGAAAGATAAATGGAAAAATAAACAAGGCAAACACGACAGAATGAATATATATACTAAATACGTGTTATTTGCGGTATGAAGATTTTTTAAACATCTTTGTTTCACTATTGTTCATATAAAGTCCTTACATAAGCTTGAATATTGTATATAACTTTTTTGGTCTCAGCAAATGTTTCATGACATTAAGGTTATTGGGTAGGAGGGAAAATTAGCTGTGACATCTGTCAACACATTGATTTCCAGGGTTGATACAGATGGTCTGAGTTAATCCTTGGTCTCCCTCACCACCCCATTTGTGTCCCATCCAAAGTGTATGACCTTCTTAAAAGAGGACCAGTCATGAAGGGTATTTAAAAGGTGTATATCTTTGCTATAACCTTTAGACATATTCATAATTTATTCAAAACCAGATAAATCTGCAGAACAAAGAGACAAACTTCAGTTGGAATCATTCCTTTTCCTAGAAGCATTTTAGTGACTAGAGGGGATTGAACTTGGAGCATGCACAAATCTGCTTGAGCAGTTACTTCAGTAAATCACGTTATGACTTCAGCTTTTTTTTCTAAGAAAATTGGCTAATATCTGCAATATTTGCAAAGACAAAATATTTTTATTGCATCAACATTTTTGGGTATCTGCTATGTACCATGCACTATTGGGAACGGGACTATGGTGCTGAAGAAAACAGATGTAAATAATTTATATGTATCTGTGCCCTCATGGTGATTGCATTCACATTTGGGAAGATAATCAATTAGCAAATCTGTAAAATATATATTCTGCGTGATAGTGACAAATTATAGGAACGTAAAAAGCTAACAGGGCACATAGGGAAAGAGAGGGTTCCAATTTTAAGTAAGATAAAGGAAAGCCTCATCAGGATAATCCTGAGCAAAGACTCAAGGAGGTGAAGGAGAGGCACTAGATATCAGGGGGGAGAACTATCACATTAAGTATAATAATTTATATAAAATGCTTAGTACAGTTCATGGTTCAAAATATAGTTAAGTTCTCAGTGTTAGCCAGTATTATGAGAAATAAAGCTTGACTTAAAAAAATTATTTTAGAGAAAGAAAAAACAGGTGGGGCAGAGGGAGAAGAAAAGAGAATCTCAAGCATCCGCCACACTCAGCATGGAACCTGACATGGAGCTCTAACTCATGATCCTAATATCACCACCTGTGTGGAAACCAAGAGTTGGGCACTTAACAGACTGTGCCACTCATGCACCCTAAATCTTGCTTCTTAAGAAATATTTTTTGGTGTAAAACTTACGATTTAACTCTGTCGTGCAACTGAGCTGACAGTACCAGTATTTCATTGCTTCTTTGTTACATGTGAACATAATGCAAAGAATAGGTCAATCTTAATATCTTGTCAAAGACAACTTAGTTGTTTCAGATACACTTATTTTTCACAAGACTTAAATGCCTTTAAATAGTGGAATAAGAACTATTCTTTAAAAATTGGTACAGAAACTGGTAAAGCCAAGTTTTGTTTTTATTAGAAGAGTCTTTTACAACACTTAAAGCTTGTTTTTACCTTATTATAGGTAGAAATCTAAAAATAGAGGAGTCTTAAACATTGACTTTTATCCATCCTGAATTTCATGGTGCATCCAGAATGATGCATCCTTCCCTTCAAATATTTATCCATCACTTCCAGACAAATAGTGTATGAGGCAATAAATAACAGACTGCTAGAACAGGAGAAAACAGTTTTTTAATGCCTTGTGCTTAAACTGTCACTCTGGCAGGAAGTAATAACTGAATGCTGCATTATTTAAGGCAAGGTAATAGACTGCTTCCTTTTAGAGGCAAATTACTTTGGGACCAGCTGTCTTACCCTGAGAAGTCAGGGTTTCCTCAGTGAAAATCTAGAGTTGTAAGGTTTGATGTAAGTTGATTGGCTACTGAATCCTAATGCTTACACACCAGAGAAGAATTTCCTTTGGGGCTTCTGGTCATCATTTATCATTAAATAAATAGTCTTGCCAAATGAATTCTTGTCCATACAGTAGACAGTAGGGTGTACTACAAAAGCATAAATTTGGAGTGAGAATGATCTGTACTTGTCTATTTACATGATTTTGGATAAATTACCTAATGACTTGGGCTATGGATTTCTTTCCCTGTAAAATGCAAGTAGTAGTACTAAATGAAGTTGCTGAGAGAATTAGGTTAAATAATGTATATAAAGATCTGGACTTCTATTTCTGGTGTCAACAAATATTTACTTACAGATGATTTAAAGCTTTCAAGTTACAAACTCAATATGTAGCATTTTAGCTGTTGAGTTTTAAGAATAGGTGTTTCTAGTTTCTATGACCTGTTATGGAAGGCATCTAGGAAGTTAGTGTTCTTTCCTGTCCTCTTCATTCCTTTGAATTTTTTTTAGTCATACATAGATTGTAGTCTCAGAAGATCCTGTTCTACCTGACGGCTGTATGTTAAACCTCCACCCACACATTTTGTGTCAAATGTCTGTCCAGTTTTTAAAATATCTTCTGAGTATGAGAGCAGGGTTATAGACTCTTCTGTTGTGCATAGTAATAATGTTGGTTGACAGGATTTGGGCCTGAGTGCCAATATTTTAAAAATATAACTTCTATTCAATTTAATCTTTGTACTTTGTATAAAGAAATCCACTACTGAATATGCTTTGCTCTCAAATATGCTTATATTTCATAATTTACTTCTGGATGATAGTCATGTTAGTTTTCACATCATAACTGCAGAGTGTAAGGCTTTCATCTTCTCTTTCTAGTGGCAGTTATTTCCTATGGTCTGTGGGATAATAGGCCAACCTGGGCCAGTAAGTAGAAAATGAAAATAAGTAGAAAAGTTTTGTTGTGCCCTTCACTTTTTAATTGTTTAGAGATAAATCTTTATATATGATTAGTTTTTCTTTTTACTCATTAAAATTTTACCATTTTTCTTGATGTGCTATCAACTTAAATTTGACAGTATTTACAATGTTTCAAGTTGTTGGAGAATATCAGTGTTATTTTCTGTTTTTATTTGGGATTATCATCACTTCAGGCTCTTATCAGTATTTTATAAAATGAGACTTGATTTCCCCTGTTGAGACTATTTTAAACACTATTGAAAAAAATGACTTTGCTGCATATTTTATATGTAGTCCCGAACTTCATTAACATTTTGAACATGTAAACACTTTAATTTCTATATTTTATGTTAAGGAATCTCTGATTCTATGTCCAGTGTATGTTTCATTTCATGAGAACTTTGAAGATCAGAAATAAAATCATTGACATCAAGTGGAGATTGGATTACATGGATCCCATGACACAACCTGACTGTTAATTTCTGAGTAATAGTTACCTCGAGTGCACACTCTAAAAGGCAAATATCGTATTTCTTCGGTGGCTTTGAAAATGCTTAGTTATCAAGCATTTTTTTGGGGGGGTTCTATCTCCTTATTTTAGAAGTTATTGGTTAAGTAGGGTTCTTTTAAATTAAATTATTTGAAATTCAGTAGTTTATTTGAAGCACTGTTAGAATTTGATGTTCACATTCATGTTGTGTACCAAGGAACATTATATTTTTGCAGTCTCTTTAGTAAATGTTATACTTCCTAAATGTTGATGGTATTTTTACATGGGATCTGAAGAAGTAATTAATCATAGAATGATCTAGATAGTATCCTCAGAACTCTATTGCCATAAGTTTCTGTGATGTAATGGCAAAATCTTAAGATTTTTCCTCTTACTGTCTATAATATAAATATTGTCACTGAAAACAGCAAGATATTAAAATTCAAGTGTTACTTTTTTTATCTTGAAACTGTTCTGTTTTAATTTTAAAGGCTCTGATTCAGTGGTGAACTACTTTAACTTTTGTTTGGGAAACTCTGTGTCTAATTTTGAATGACAGCCTTGTGGGATAGAGTATTTATCACCACTAAACCAGCCTTACAAGAAACCTTAAGGGAAATTCTTTGGAAAGAAAAGACAGTAATAGGAATAAGAAAATTAAGAAAAACGTCATTGTACATACAAACATAATAGTAGCTTAATCACATATACAACCAGTATGAGGGTTAAAGCACAAAAGCAGTGAAATAAATTGTATGTATAAAAATCAGTCACCAGGGCACCTGAGTGGCTCAGTTGGTTAAGCATCTGCCTTTGGCTCAGGTCATGATCCCGGGGTCCTGGGATCCAGACCCACATTGGGCTCTCTGCTCTGCAGGCAGCCTGCTTCTCCTTCTCCCTGCTGCTCCCCCTGCTTTTGCTGTCTCTCTCACTCTGTTAGAGTATGGAGTCGACCACCCCTCAGATAGACAGAGGACACCCACGATAATGCAAATCACACAGCGAGGTTTATTTCCAGCTAGCTGGGGTCCAAGTATCTGCCCGACACAGCGGACCCCAAATACTCAAAACCAAGGGTTTATATAGCAATTTTCCACAGCTACATTCAATTCTGGTGCCACTCACAGCTACATTCAATTCTGGTGTTCATGATTAACTTGTTTTTCAGGTTTTACCTAGTTCCTCTTTTCTGCAAGTCATGTACTCAGTAAAATGGCTTCCCGGCCTCTAAGATGGCCGTACTCACGCTAACCCGTTCTTACAACTCTCTCTCTCTCTGTCATATAAATAAATATCTTAAGAAAAAATTGGTCAAGAGGTTTACAAAATAAAAATACATAAAGCATGATGTCACATACATAAAATATGGGAGGGGGAGGAAAAAAACCCAAGTAGTTTAAAATTTTTTCTCTTAACCTAATCAGAAAAATACACAATTTATAGTGTTCATTGAAAAATATATTTGAAGAATATCCAAGTATAATGGAACAGTTAATTTATAGCATATTCATCTGTTGGGCATTAGAAAACTTTTACAAATATTTTATAAGATTAGTTTGACAGGAAATGTTCACAATCTACTATGTTAAAAATAGATAACTACTGGGGCACCTGGGTGGTGCAGTCAATTAAGTGTCAGACTCTTGGTTTTGGCTCAGGTTGTGATCCTCAGGGTTGTGGGATTGAGCACCTCGATGGGCTCTATGCTCACTGCAGAGACTTCTTGAGATTCTGTCTCTCTGTCTCCCTCTGCTCCTTCCCCACCGCTGGTGGGCTTTCTCTCTCCCTCTCAAATTTTTTTATAAAAAGATTACTATTCAACTTTATTTCAGTTTTGATTTCTAGGAATATACACATGCACACATATACATACATGCATATGTATTTCAAGATTTAATAAAGCTGAATATTGATTTCTTCTGATAATGCTATTTTTTTCAAATCATAGTTGCGATGATGTCCTTGTTGCAAATTGTTTTATATACATTCCCAAATATCAGTAATCTTTTGAATGTAAGGATGCTTGATCTTAATGATTCTTTTGAGCAGTGTGTCAGGAATAAAAAGGTAGTAAATTTTTAAATTACTAAACCTTCAAAGTGTTCATTTTTTTAAACAAGAAAATAAGTATCAGTAACATATTAAAAGTCCTGTTTTCAAATAAAATCCTAACAGGTTGATTGAATTTCATATCTTCAGTTACTTTTTATTGCCATGTAGATGAAATCTATATAAAAATATTTGCTGTGTTTTTGCTTATTCAATGTGAGCTTAGTGCATTATTTTTTTCTCTAAAGATTTTATTTATTTTTTGGAGAGAGAGCATGAGCAGCAGGAAGGGATAGAGGGAGAGGGGGAAGCAGGCTCCCCACTGAGCAGGGAGCCTGATGTGGGGCTGTATCCCAGGACTCTGGGATCATGACCTGAGCTGAAGGCAGACACTTAATGCACTGAGCCACCCAGGCGCCCCCTTAGTGCATTATTTTAACCACAGTGGCAAGATTTTAGGACTTTTCTGTATGGGCTTCTTGCAGTAGGTAACAACAGAGTGTCTAGTTTATATCAGGTTCTTTGGTAAACCATGGAGATAAAAAAATAAAAAAACAAATTTTTTCTGTTAAAGAATTTAGTAAAGAGCAATTTCTTAACACAGTACTTCACTGTTAATATAATAGTGCATATAGGGAGCTATAGAACGAAGTACCCTAACTCTGGGGTTGTTAACAAAGACTAAACAGAGTGATGCGTCTGAGCTGAGGCTGGAATTGAGTCAAGGATAAGAGAAGAGGGTCAAGGGTGTTTTTCGCCCAGAAACTGACTTGAACTGAAATATAACCATGACACTAGGAGAAATTACAGAAGGAAGATCAGGCTTAAAAATATTTATTAACAGTATAAACATAATTAAGGTGACCGTGAAGAACATTTGATCATAGACCTGATAAAAGTATAATATACTTTTGCATATTAACACAGGACTCAGAAATATTGGTGAAGGAATTATTCTGCTTGAATGCATTTTTCCAATAAATGTTTAGGGAGGATGCTTTAATTTGTTCTCAATAAAAAAGTACACTTCATTATTTTTATTCATTAAAAAATTATTCATTAAAAAATTTCATTCAAAAAAATTCATTATTCATTAAAAAAATATGTTTTTTTGTTTGGAGTTTTTAGAGTTTATATTAATACAAATACCTGTTTTTGCCCTCTCCTCTAATACACTTTTGTCTCACTGGACTATTTAGATAGCACTATTTGCCCTTTCTTTTAAGGGCTCCAAATTGCTCTCATTTTTGCACTTATGATTGCTCTCATTTCCTTCCTGTGACTTTCTAACATACCTTCTCTGACCTAACACCTTTGACTTGATCAGCTTTGGAAATTTAAAAAAAACAAATTACTTGAAGTGCGGACAGAAGTAGAGAATTTTAGGCAGAACCCCTGCTGAGGGTGGAGCTCAACCAGGGCTCCATCTGGGGACCCTGAGATCATGACCTTATCTGAAATCAAGAGTAGGCCACTTAACTGACTGACCCATCCAGGTGCTTCAGTTAGCTTTGGACAGTTTTGGCGCTCCATTGGCTAGTTAAAATTCTTTGTCAGTAATCTTGTTAGCTTAATTAAGGTTGTGAAGCTCACAATATAAACTAATTTTGGATAATTCTAATAATTTAACTTTGTTCACATACATAAGTTTATAGAGAGCTCTTTAATAAGATGGAACTTTCCATATCCTACATTGAAAAGGGAACTCTAACTAGGACCCAGGGGGACACATGATTCTCATAAAAGAATTTGAAAAACTATGTACTTTCTTGTACACTTTAAAATTCACATCTAATTTTTTTGTGTTTTATTTTTACAAAGGATGTAATTTCATGTTTATGTTGTCATTATTTATATGCAGTGGAATGTAAAAATCATAATTTGACACCTACCATCTACATAAAAATACTTGAGCAATTTTTTTATTGAAAAATTTGCATCATTTCCTCATCTTGAAATCATGTTAGGCAACTGGTGTTCAGAGGTCCTGAGGCATATGTACTTTGTTCTTAAACTGTCATTTTACAACCTCTTTTCAAGGTTGGCTTGCTACTTGGAACCCTTTAAAAACGTATTGGGTGGGGAGCGCCTGGGTGGCTCAGTGGGTTAAAGCCTCTGCCTTCGGCTCGGGTCATGATCCCGGGGTCCTGGGATCGAGCCCTGCATCGGGCTGTCTGCTCATCAAGGAGCCTGCTTCCTCCTCTCTCTCTGCCTGCCTCTATGCCTACTTGTGATTTCTGTCTGTCAAAAAAAACCAAAACAAAACCAAACAACGTATTGGGGAAGGAGAGGTTGGCATACAGCTTGATTTAGTCTAGAAATGTCAAAGGCTCTGAAGCTCTTCTTAATCTTGGGTACCCATCAGAATCACCTAACAATTGTCTGCAAAATTGTCTGCCAACCCTTAACTGCCTTTCAAGTAGACATATGTGCCAGTCAGGGCACCAAGTCAGAAAAAAAAAAATAACTGGTCCCTTTTTAGGACTGATTCAGAGGAGAGGGGTTCAAGAGATCTCCAACTCTTTAAGGTATTATGTGGTACCAAGGAGTACAACGTGTCTGGGGGAGTAGTCACTTGCCATCTGTGATATCTTTAAGCAGGTAAAAACCAACAGATCCATGGTCTAGAAAGACAATCTAGCCAGTGTGTCTGGCACTCTTGGCTTTAGCTTTCTCAGTGTCAGGGCCAGGCCTCTGTGACTCTATATGCTGTACTTTCAACATGGGTGAGGCATATTGGAAAGTCAATTAAGGTGGCCTGTCATTGCTTGCTGCTGGAGGAAGATTAAAAGACTGGGTGGAGGTGATTCACTGAATAGGGGAAGACCTTCAGTTGTTGAGAGCTTGGGCTCTGGGATTGAATTCTGAAAAAAAAAATCACTCAAAGAGTTATTAAAAATACATGCTGACACATAGCACATCCAACCCACAGTTTAGACTCTCTAAATCCAGACCACCTGTAGTGTGTACTATAAAAGCTCCTTGTTGTTTTCTCCTCCTCTTCCCTGGGTTAGGAACCCTTGTCAGATTGCTTATTGTCTGGATTCTTTCAATTAAAAAAAAATCATATTGTCACTCCAGAGTAAAAATAGCATTTCATTGTCTTTAAAATAACAATTTTAAGAAAGTTTTAATACTCTATACCCTCATTCAAGATTTACACAACAGTTATGTGCAGACACTGTTTTTAGCTCAGGTTGTAGATTCCCTGCTCAGAAACTATTCTTAGTGGCAGTGGGATGGCTGAGTACATGTTGTTGAAAAGAGAAGACATACAATAAACAAGATAATTCTAGATAAGGAATAGTTTGAAGAAGGGGAGAACAATGACCATGAAATGTTGACTTTGAAATTTTCTAGGATAGAACATTTCTATGATTTCTAGATTTTCTGTGATTTAATTTCTTTATCGTGTACTGCTTTCAGAGATACTGTTATCAAGTATGATAATCAAAATAAGTCAATTCCAAGTGCTTGCTATCTAAGGGTTGCAGTGTCCTACTGTTTTTTAGGTAGATCAGTGAAGTCACAAAAGACCTGATAATTATAGGCCTTGAACCTAACAGTAGTTAAAACAAGGGGAATACATAATAAAGAATATATCAAAGAGGATGGAGTTGAAAAGATTCTATATGTATTGTTATAGACAGCAGGCATTTCCCTTAGCTCAGATGAAAATTTATTAGTTACCACCATATTCATTCATGGCACAGTTTTGTGCTATTTTTAGTCTTCTATATTTTATTTAGCATTAATGGAATAACTGTTATGTATTAGACACTATAAAATATACATAAAATTTATAGTTGATTCTCAAGTAGCACAGTGTATAGTATTAAAATCCAAAAGCTGACTGCCACTATGGGTATTTTAGATTTTTTTTCCAGGAAAAGTTAACTTTATTTTTTTTTATTGTATTATTTTTTTCATTTTAAGTGTACTCTTTAAACCCTTTCACCTCTTTAAACCATCCGCTTCCCCACCTCCCCTCTGGTTAACCATCAGTTTGTTACCCACAGTTCAGTCTGTTTCTTGGTTTCTTTCTTTTTTTTTTTTCCTTATTTTTGTTTGCTAAATTCCACATATGAGTTCCGTCACAAGGTATTTGGCTTTCTCTGACTTATTTTGCTTATCATTATACTGTCTAGCTCCATCCACATTGTTGCAAATGGCAAGATTTCATTCCCTTTTATGGCTGAGTAATGTTCCATTATATATACTTAATACTTATATTTAATATTAATATATCACATCTTTATTCATTATGCGATGGACACTGAGCTGCTTCCATAATTTGGCTGTTGTAAATAATCCTTCAGTAAACATAGAGGTGGGTGTATCCCTTTGAATTCATGCTTTTGTAGTTTTGGGATAAATACCAAGTAGTGCAATTACTTGATCATAGATAGTTTTTTTTTTTAATTTTTTTAAAAAATTTATTTATTTGTCAGAGAGAGAGAGGGAGAGAGAGCGAGTGAGCACAGGCAGACAGAGTGGCAGGCAGAGGCAGAAGGAGAAGCAGGCTCCCTGCTGAGCAAGGAGCCCGATGTGGGACTCGATCCCAGGACGCTGGGATCATGATCTGAGCCGAAGGCAGCCGCCTAACCAACTGAGCCACCCAGGCATCCCGATCATACATAGTTTTTGAGGAACTTCCATACTGTTTTCCAGAGTGGCTGCATCAATTTGTATTCCCACCAACGGTGCAAGAAGAGGGTTTCCATTTCTCCACGTCCCTGGTAACACCTGTAGTTTCTTATATTGTTGACTTTAGTTATTCTGGCAAGCATGAAGTGATATCTCATTGTGGTTTTGACTTGCATTTCCCTGATGAGTGTTGAGTTTCCTTTCATGTATCTGTAGGGCCATCTGTATGAAATGTTTGTTCATATCTTCTGCCCATTTTTTAGTTTTGTGCTATTTTTAACCAAAAATTCACTTAAAATTATCTTAAGAGTAGCTTCTTGGGTGGTAAATTGACTGACTTTAATGAGATATTGGTGTGGGTTAATGAAAGATAAATGATACAGTATTTCTGCTTTCAGTTTATAATATAATCTGACAAAGGGTATTAAATCTGTATTCAAACTTCTTTGGTGCAAGAATGTTTATTTGACTCAAAGGGAGTATAGATCAAATGCAATGAGAATTCAAAGAAGCGGGAGCTCATTTCCAGTTGGAAGGGTTTAGGAAATCACCACATAGTGGGAGAAACTGAGGAAGACCTTCAAAGAAAGGAGCATATCACTAGGTAGAGAATGCAATGAAAGGTGTTCAGGTAGAAAATGGAGAGCGAATTTAAAGATGCAGCTGGGAAAGTATAAGTCTAAAGCACAGACTACAATTATAGAGCTCAAGAAGAATAATATGAACAACTGAGAGGAAGGTTTGTTGATATTGTGGGTGACCCCAGGAATATATCCCAACTGGAGCCCGAGACTCTATATAATTTTTCCCTTATGGATTACAGATGTGATTTTTAAAACTATGATTATTGTTTTTTTTAAACTATGATTATTGTTTAAGCAAGGTGTGCTAAGATATTTGTGGCTCCTTTGAAACATAAACTGCACATCTGCAAAATGTCAGCAGAACAAATGTCATATGTAAACTCTATTGAAAGTACTCTTGGTTTAAAAATTATGTTTGCTTTATTTTTTCAAAGATTTAATTTATTTGAGAGAGAGAGCACACATGTGTGGGAGCATAAGTCCTGGGCAGAGGCAGAGGAAGAAGTAGACTCCCCAGTAAGCAGGGAGTCCAGCATGGGGGTGGATTCCAGGACCTGGAGATCATGACCTGAGCCAAAGGCAGACACTTAAATATCTGACCCAGGTGCCCCAAATTATGCTTGCTTTAAAGATTATTCAGATATTACATTTCTAAAAGATATGGGAGGAGACCTCAGATAAGAGTTCTAACTGAGGTACTCAGTGGGTTAAACCTCTGCCTTTGGCTCAGGTCATGATCTCAGAGTCCTGGGATCGAGCCCCACATAGGACTCTCTGCTCAGAAGGGAGCCTGCTTCCTCCTCTCTCTCTGCCTGCCTCTCTGCCTGCTTGTGATCTCTCTCTCTCTCTTTCTGTCAAATAAATAAATGAAATCTTAAAAAAAAAAGTTATAACTGGATGCAGTATGGGACCCCTTTGTCTGCCATGGGGGAAGCAACAGAAGGACAGAAATGCCTTCTCTTGCACCCTGGCAGGCTCTCAAAGCCTGGGTTATAAGCAAGGGCAGTCCTTGCTCATTCTCTCATTACTGAAAACAGCTCTAACTCTGCAGCCAAGTTCATGCACGTACAGAACCCAACATCAGACAGCAGAAAGAGTACAAGGGAAATCTGGGCATTACTGGGTATCATATAAATGAAGGAATAAGTAGAGAATGCAACCCATTTATGTTTCTTTGGTGTCTTGTAATTATGTCTTTGTTGTAACAAACAACTGAAATACGGCGTAATCGTGGCAATCCCTAAAATGTTTGTGATCAAACTTCGGTGAACTTAAATGCTAAACTAAGGAGTTGAATCTTTAACAGTTACCTGAAGAATTGGCACCCTTCGTTATGCTGTTTCAATTACAAGACTGACTTAGGGTTGTGTATTAAGAAAATGTACTTGATGTTTATGTGAAAAATGGGTTTGGAGGAGAAGAAACCACAGGGCCTATGCTCATGTAATTAGTAATATTTCCCCTTAGACAGTTTTCTATTGTACCCTAGAACTTCTAAAGATGTTTTTTATAAGATTTTTTTCTTCCACGTGAAAGAAAATACTGGGTTGATGTAAACATTTTCTGGCAAGGCCATTATACATTAAATAGGTCTTTCTTATATCAGCCTAAGAATTTCAACCTTATACACTATGACTGGAATATATAATTTATGCATATATTACAGGGAATTACAGTTTAGGATGGATTTATAATGATATTGCCATCAATTTTTATGGATCAGGGGAGATTATTAGACTTTCTGGAGCCATGCTGTTCTTACGAAGGCCTTAGGTATAGAATGAATATATTATTTTTGCGAACTACAAGAGTCTAGATAGGGACTGAAAGTGCAAGCTTTCATATTATATTACTCAGTATGGAAATGAATCTTAGAAGTTTTCACTATTCCTAAATGTGTGTATTTCTTAATGAGAGAATTAGAATGTGGTCTTTCAACGGCCCTGGAAAATCAGTTTATCTGTCAGTTGGGACACACACCAAATAAAATACTAAAATACTGAAGTGGTTCTCACTGAGGTTTATAATGAGAATTACTGGGGAGTTTAAAAAAATTATTGAGCACAATTCTTAGCTTCTGATTCTTTAGTTCTGGTGTGGCTGTGGACTTTGCTTTTTAAATAGGTCAGGTTTGAGAACCACAGCTTTATTTGGTTATGGGGTAGTGTGCAAAATAAATATAAATATAATAGGAAATAGAAGATAGGAACTTCCTCTTTTGTTTGGCTTTCTGCTTTGGCAGAAGGAACACATTCAAAAGTAAGTGATACTTTCAAAGCTAGAGAATGACAAATGAGAATCCATATAAGCAAAAAAAAAAATCAGAAGAATGAGCCAAGTTTTGTTTTTCTTTTCTCTTCTTTTTTTAAATTTATTTTACAGTATGGTGGGGAGGGAGAGAGAGACTCCTCAAGAGACTCTGCTCTTAGCACAGAGCCCATCACAGGGCTTCATCCCAGGACCCTAAGATCAAGACCTGAGCTGAAATAAAGTGCCAGCTGCTTAACTGGCTGAGTCACCCAGGTGCCCCAAGTATTTTTTAATTGTAGTAATATATGACCTAAATTTGTCATTTTAACCAAGTTTAGGTGTGCAGTTCAGAGGGATTAAATACATTGATATTGTGCCATCACTACTATCCATCTCCAAAGCTTTCCTTTTTCAGAACTGAAGTTCTGTATTCCTTAAACAATAATTCCCTAATCCTTCCTCTCCCATATTCCAGCAGGCACCATTCTATTTTCAATGAATTTGCTCTAGGTCCCTTCATATAAGTGTAATCATAAAACATTTGCCTATTGTGTCTAGATTATTTCACTTAGCATACAGCCTTCAAATTGTAACCATGTTTTACTATGTGTGGGTGTTTCAGTAATTTTTAAGGCCTTAACTAATATTCCATTGCATCTATATGCCACTTTGTTTATCTAATGAGATATTTAGGCTAACTTTTGACTATTGTAAATACTGCTGACATGAGCATTGACATTCAAAATCTGTTGGAGCCCCTGCTTATAATTCTTCTGGGTATGTACTTAGAATGGAATTGCTGGATCATGTGGTAATTCTATATTTGCCTTTCTTTTTTTTTTTTTTTTAAAGAAACTTCTGTACTGTTTTCTATATCAGTCGTACCACATGAATTTCTAATAGCAATGCATAAGGTGAAGCAAGTATTCTTACCTCTCCAATAACATAACTTTTTAATAAAAACTACCTTTTGATTCCCCTGTATTTTTTACCCCCCAAGGCCCTGGTATGGTGTTCATTATATGCTAAATACATCACAAAGGCTAAAAATAAGCTATTATTTGCTAACACCCAGATGCAGAATATTTAAGTAGTTGTAAATCCAAGTGTAATAATTTAGTTTGGGTGCATTGACTGAGAGTCAGATATGGTTCTAGAACAAATTGAAATGAATTTAATCTATCAGTGTTAAATTAGAACATTTCTATCACCAATACATTTGTATCAGCTTTTTTGTTGTTGTTAATGTTGACTGCTGTTCTCCATAACTTTTGAACATTACCTATATATCATTAACTATTATGTGTGTTTTAGTCGCCAATAACCCCGAGGATGTAATGTTTAGGCAGCTACAAAAATCTGAAATATTTTCAATAATGACAAGCTGGAGAGGTATTTATGGTTGTATAGAACTAGGTATCCTTGTCCTTTGCTTTTTCTATTGGCTACCAGTAGACTGAGACAAACTCAACATTCAAACTCTACAACTACTTCTTAATTTTAGCAACCTGATTGCATACCTATTAATCATTTTTTGGAAGCAAATAGTATATATAAAAGAATGACTCAATGAACCAATGAATAAATATAACAAGCATGAAGACATTTATTTCTAAAATCTATATTTTCTCTTGGTTGCCAACTTTGGATTAAATTGGAATGTAGAGGGCACTTGGGTGCTCAGATGGTTCGGTGTCTGCCTTCGACTCAGGTCGTGATCCCTAGGTCCTGGGATCGAGTCCCACATTGAGCTCCCTGCTCCTTAGGGGGCTTGCTTCTCCCTCTGCCTCTGCCTCTCTGTGTCTCTCATGAATAAATGAATAAAATCTTAAAAAAAATACTAAACTGAAATGTACAGGACTAAATGGAGAAGAACCAGGATTTCCGAATGAACCTCACTTATCCTGCTCTTGGGTTTAGATTAGATTTTGCACTCTTTCAAAATATGCGCTTCTGCTGAGAAATGGTACTAGTTACTAGTTTAGTCTTTAAAATGGTATTTATTACTAAAATGTTAAGTCCTTGAGTGAAGCATTATTCTTTCCAAATTCATGAATAAATAAAATATGTAAAATGTGTCTAAGAGCAAATATAGTAAAATATGATTTTTGGATTTAGTTTACAAAATGAGATTTAAATTGTCACTGTAAGCTTGTACTAGACTGAAAAAACAAGGATATAAAAAGTTTCTTTATAATTAGTCCTTTCTGCTTCTGATTAAACAAATGGAAGAAATTTATATTTAGGTTGTAATATATCTTACTTATAAATAATGATGACATAGCACATATCAATCACTGAATGTAGTCATCTTTATGGGTTTTATCTCAACTCACATAATTTATACTGCCTTCAGAATTGGCTCATAAATCCTGAGAGATTTTTTTTCAGCGTCTACTATTTATGTAAGGATCTGTGTCCATTATCAGTTTTAGGGAGTATATTCCTCCCTGAGGATAGTGATAATTGCTTGGAAAACATTTGGGGCTTCGGTTGAAAGTATTATTTAGAAATATTTGGGGTCTTTGGAACCTGAAAGACTTGGGTTGTAATCCTGTCTCTGCCATTAGTTTACAGGCTGTGAGGCAGTGATTAAGTTACTTAACCTTTCCTGAACTTCATTTTCCTCATTTGTAGACTAATGTTATAATATGTATCTCACAGGGTTATGACAAGATTCAGTGACTTACTATGTAAGGCTCCTATTCAAGATAAACACTTAATACATAGTATTTATCATGGCTAAAAAAGATAACAAACTGTATTTACTATTTAACAGTTTTTAATGATGCTTCAAATAGAAATATATGAGAGTACACAATATAAAATATGAAAAGCATTTTTACATAAAAATCACATATTGTTGAAGGATAAATCATGTTTGCCCAAACTGTAAAGATCCAGAGAAAAAAGTGCAAGAGATTTGTTGTTAAATGAAAATAAAGGGTTGATTTTAACAATGAATTTTGATCAAGTTAATAAAGTCCATTAAGTAAATGAGATGCCTCAGTATTCAGTAATGAAAATAATTGGCCAAAGGGAAATCTATTTGTTGCATAGAAATATATTAATACATGACAGCACAGTTGTTTTGCATAATGTGTGTGGTAATACCCCTAAAATACCAAACATCTGTAGCACCAGATACTAAGGATTCAGAACTGGATAAACAACCCCATTACTAGACAAGAGAAACAAAGTCAGTGAGTGAGATGTAGCACTGGCAAGAAGGAAAGCACAAAACCGGAATTTTTACTTATATGCTGTGAATGGGAATTGTTTTTTGAAAACTTACTCAGAAATAGAGGGGTCTAGTGTTTAAAATTGAATATCTATTCAAGGGAGAATTTTACTAAAACAAAACCAATATTAATAAAGAATACAAAAATACATTTAAGATTAAGGTTTTACCATAAAATTTTAGGTAACAGTGATATTTAGATTTTAGCTTTACAATCCTTTATCATAAAATTACTTTAAGCTTAGTTTTTTATAACTTAACATTAAATGTTCAAAACTTATGTGTAAAAACATAAAATGCTTAAAGTGTAAAAAATTAAAGTTTATTCTGAAAGCAAATATTTTTTTCTACCTGGAAATAATGGAACTATCCTGCTGGCTCTGTATCTTTAAATAATGTAAATTGACATTTTAAAAAATATTACATTTTGATTAAATTGTCTTTAGCACAAATGGATTGGATGGGAATAACCCCAAGTTTGATGATGTATTCTCAGCTTGCATTCAAAAATTCACTGGTTTTTAATTGTGCATCGAAGTCACTGTTAACATTTGCAGTTGCTTTTCCTACCTGTTAATCTAAGGACTTGAAATTTTGTTCAGGAATATGTTACACTTTAGAGATCACTTTTTTACATATTAGAGCTTTAATAACAAAATAATACTTTATGTACATGTGGCCTTTATCATTATGAAGCTTCCTCATGTATAATCTCATTTACTTCTCACAGCAGTCCTGTGATATGGCAGGGGATTACTTTCACAGTTTTATAGGTGATGAAATTGAAGCTCCATGAGGATAAATTACTTGCTCAAGATTGCATTGCTAGTAATTACCAAAATTGAGACTTGGACACACTATCTTAACTGGTTTGTGTAGCAGAGTTTAAAAAATCAGATGCCTGCAGTGAACCAGAAAAGGAAACAAACAAGTGAAGCCCACTAAGCACAGGAGACTGGGGAGTGATGTAGGTATCTGGGAAACAGATACCCCATCTGAAGGGAGCAACAGCGTTTTGGGTGTAACTTTGTGTTATCTTGAATAACTCTGGGTTTGGGGTTGCCAGGCTTTTAATTTAAGAGAAGCACACCGTTCAAATTTCATGAAATGCCTTTGTTTTAAATATCGGCAACTGACCCAAAGTTGAAAAAAATTAAGCAAGACAAATCTGAGGGCTGATCTGGCTGCCAATTTACAGCATGTGTCATAGTCTTCATTCTTTAGGGGAGCCTGTGAGGAGGATCTGATATTTAAGTGGCTAGGGTAAGGTGGTAGAGACGTCCTTAAATCCCATTCTCTAGTACTGAGCCAGCATTTATGATTAAGGGGGTATTTAGTGAGAATTTTTGTCATCTGATTTCCTTGGTAGACTATTTATTCTCATTTGTTCAATCCAAATACACTGCATGCCAACCATGTTCCTGGCACAGTGATGCAAAGAAGAATGCTATATAGTATTAGCTCTCAAGTCTCAGCAGAAAACCTTCTAGCTATCAGTATGTTTCTGTACACAGGAGGTGCCAGAAGCAAAATGGAAAGCTTCATTGTGAAGGTAGCATTTGGAAATACATCACAACCTGCATTTTCTGAATCTGTTTTCTAACCACACTTCTACTGTGTTCTTCTTTGATGCCACAGAAGGCTTTCACACATGTACCTTTATCCAAAGATAGATTAGCTTTTTGAAAATTAGGAAATACAAAATTAAAAAATTACAGTTGTATATAAACTCTTAATGTTTATATCTGTAGAGGTAAAATATACGTGTGTATAGATTCATACTGAGAGAAGGGAGGGAGAGAAAGATGAATTGCATTGAGTCCAGTAATGAAAACTTGTGATTGTATTTCTTTGTTGCCCTTCTGTCGGAGAGTTCAGAACCTAATTTGATTTACAGTCTCAGTAGCTAGTTTGCTGTACCTGTGGGTTTTTTTTTCTTCAGTCATGATTTTCTAAACATATATATATCTTTATATATCTTTCCCTTACATGCACATACATACTAGACATAGAAAATCT
The DNA here is from genome assembly GCA_004024625.1 of Mellivora capensis. Lineage (NCBI taxonomy): Eukaryota > Metazoa > Chordata > Mammalia > Carnivora > Mustelidae > Mellivora > Mellivora capensis. Next base: position 21,981 of record PISX010007065.1, read on the forward strand.
GTGCTCTTCATAGTTTGATTGCTCTGATTATTTGATTCTTACTTTCAGTACCTGGAGAAATCCTGTGTATCTTTGTTTCAAGTTCTATTTTATTTTTATTAGAAACAGGCTAGAGGGGTAGAGGGAAAGAACAGGAGAGAAAAATACACCATTCACACGCGCACACACACACACACACACACACGCACACACAGATGGCTAAGTGGAGCCTAAACTGGTCTGGTTTTTCTTAAGTGGCAGAGTGAGTTCACATGGGAGACGAAGATAAGACCTAGGGTTCTATTTCTCATCTTTTGGCTTAAAGAGGACATCATTTTAGACTGAATATTGAAAACTTGTTATTCTGTCAAGGCATTATCCGTATCTGTCTTATATGCAAAAAATGTTTCTTAAATATTTTCTGAGAATTAGAGACAAGTTATAAAGTGCATAAATGAAGAAAAACTTACAAATCTAGTGTGATAAATCTGTTTCAATGTAAGCAGTAAGTCAATAAGTCAATCGTAATAGCTAGGATATCAAACATTTTTAAACTATTCATCCTGTGCAATGAACTTCTGAAGGTGGTAGAATATGGTCCAGGGATTGGGAGGGGGAATTTTCTACTGATAAGAACCTGTGTGTTTCTGTGCGCACACACATGCGTGCCTGTATTTGAAATAGCTGTGAGGGATTTGGGATGTCTGTTGTTTCTTTTTGTTGTTGTTGTATGTCTTTTGATTTTACTTGTGCAGTATCACTGTTATCTTTAACAAAAATGAGATCCCATTATATATATGATTTTGTAATATTTTCTCATCTAAAATTTGTGTGAACATTTCTCCAGGATAATATGATCTACATCATCATGTTTATTTATTTATTTATTTATTTATTTTTGTGTTGTGTTAGTCACCATACAATACATCATTAGTTTTTGATGCAGTGTTTTAAGATTCATTATTTACATATAATACCCAGTACTCCATGCAATACATGCCCTCCTTAATACTCACCACCAGGCTGACCCATCTTCCCCTCTCCCTCCCCTCTAAAACCCTCAATTTGTTTCTCAGAGTCCAGTCTTTCGTGGTTCATCTCCCCTCCAATTTCCCCCCCTTTACTTTTCCTTTCCTTCTCCTAATGTCCTCCATGTTATTCCTTATGTTCCACAAGTAAGTGAAACCATATAATTGACTTTCTTGCTTGACTTATTTCACTCAGCATAGTATCCAGTTCCATCCATGTTGATGCAAAAGCTGGATATTCATCCTTTCTGATGCCTGAGTAATATTCTATTGTATATATGGACCATATCTTCTTTATCCACTCATCTGTTGAAGGCCATCTTGGTTCGTTCCACAGGTTGCCTATTGTGGACATTGCTGCTATGAACATTGGGCTACATATGGCCCTTCTTTTCCCTAAATCTGTATCTTTGGGGTAAATCTGTAGTGCAATTGCCAGGTCATAGGGTAGCTGTATTTTTAATTTTTTGAGGAATCTCCACACTTTTTTCCAAAGTGGCCACACCAACTTGCATTCCCACCAACAATGTAAGAGGGTTCCCCTTTCTGCACATCCTCTCCAACACTTGTTGTTTCTTGCCTTGTTAATTTTTGCCATTCTCACTGGTGTAAGATAGTATCTCAGTGTGGTTTTAATTTGGATTTCCCTGATGGCTAATGATGTTGAACATTTTTTCATGTGTCTGTTAGCCATTTGTATGTCTTCATTGGACAAGTGTCTGCTCATTTATTTTGTCCATGTTTTGACTTGATTATCTGTTTTTTGGGTGTTGAGTTTGAGAAGTTCTTTATAGATCTTGGATATCAGCCACTTGTCTGTGGTGTCTTTGTCAATATCTTCTCCCATTCTATGGGTTGCCACTTTGTTTTGCTGAGTGTTTGCTTTGCTGTGGAGAAGTTTTTATCTTGAAGTCCCAAAAGTTCATTTTTCACTTTTGTTTCCCTTGCCTTTGGAGATGTGTCTTTAAAGAAGTTGTTGTGGCTTATGTCGAAGAGGTTACTGCCTATGTTCTCTAGAATTTTGATGGATTCCTGTCTCACGTTGAGGTCTTTCATCCATTTTGAGTTTATCTTCGTGTACAGTGTAAGACAATGGTCGAGTTTCATTCTTTAGTACATAGCTGTCCAATTTTCCCAGCACCATTTATTGAAGAGACTATCTTTTTTCCACTGGGTACTTTTTCCTGTTTTGTTGAAGATTATTTGACCATAGAGTTGAGGGTCTATATCTGAGCTCTCTACTCTGTTGCATTGGTCTATGTGTCTGTTTTTGTGCCAGCACCACACTGTCTTGGTGATCACAGCTTTGTAATAAAGCTTGAAATCAGGCAACGTGATGCCCCCAGCTTTGTTTTTCAACATTTCCTTGGCGATTCAGGGTCTTTTCTGGTTCCATACAAATGTTAGGATTGATTGTTCCAGCACTTTGAAAAATGCCAATGGTATTTTGATTGGGATGGAATTGAAAGTATAGATTGAAGCAGAAAAAGCATTTGACAAAATAGAGCATCCTTTTCTGATTAAAACTCTTCAGAGTATAGGGATAGAGGGAACAGTTCCTCACTGTGAAAAATCCACAGTGAATATCCTTCTCAATGGGGAAAAGCTGAGAGCCTTCCCATTGAGATCAGGAACACGACAAGGATGCCCACTCTTGCCACCGTTGCTTATCATAGTACTAGATGTCCTAACAACAGCAATCAGACAAAAATAAATAAAAGGTATTCAAATTGGCAAAGAAGGAGTCAGACTTTGTCTCTTCACGGATGACATGATACTTTTTGTGGAAAACCCAAAGACTCCATTCCCAAATTACTAGAACTCATATAACAATTCCGTAATATGGCAGGATACAAAATCAATGCACAGAAATCTCTTGTTTTCTTATACACTAAAAATGAAACTGTAGAAGGGGAAATTAGAGATTTGATTCCATTTACAATAGCATTCAAAACCATAAGATATCTTAGAATAAACCTAACCAAAGAGGTAAAGGATCTATACTCGAACAACAGAACACTCATGAAAGAAATTGAAGAAGACACAAAAATATGGGAAAGCATTCCATGCTCATGGATTGGAAGAGTAAATATTGTTAAAATGTCAGTGGTGCCCAGAGCAACCTATACTTTCAATGCCATCCTGATCAAAATGTCTATTGTTTCTAAATCAGTATTCTTTGAGATGCTCCATTAAAATGTGATCAGGTAAGTACAAAACACTACATTACCCATTTCTTCTTGGAAATGTAAACATATTAAAGACTTATGAAAGTATGCTCATCATGAAGAAGCTGTTGAATTTAGTTCAGCCCAGTGTTTCCTCTACATTATTTGACTCTTGGCTCCTATTCTCCTAATAGTTGTGTTAACATTTCACTAAACTAGTATTCAAAAGAAGACACTGGGCAAAAATAGCTTTGAAGGTATAGAATTCCTCTTAAAATTATTTCTTTTTGGCATGATTATAACAGCAAATGGCTAATAATGGTTGTCATTGCCAACTATTGCTAAAAAGTAAATTCGTGTTATAGGACATGTAAGTAGAGAGTCTCAGCTATTTATAGAAATAAACAGTGGAAAATATGGGAAAATAGTTTTTAAAAAGTGCTTTAACATACCAACCTTCAGTGAAGTTGTTTTTCTTTTCAGTTATAGCCATCAATCATTTGATCATGCCCTATAAAAGTAATTCCATATACAAATAATTTACTGTGTTTAGCCAAACCCTTATTTCTACACTTGGCCCCATTCACTTATTTAACTCTTTACTGGGAGAACAACTGACCATGCTCTTGGATAACATTTTTGGTATTCCTGTACCTCCTTCTTTGGGGGGGATTGTGGGGGACAAAAATTCTCTACCTCATGTTACTTTTAGTCATATGTCCTGTTTTTGTACTGTTTGTTTGTTTTGGTCTTTAGCTTTATATCACTTTGGCATTGTGCTTCTATTTAGAACTTGAGTTAAGAACTGTTCATCAAATTTGGTATGTCCTTGTGTGTCATTGAACCACAAAAATTCTGTTCAATTGTTCTCAGTGCTTATAATTAAGCTCCTTGGTAACCAACACACAATCGCTCCTTAATGCCAGTTTTAGCTTCATCCAGGCTATTGGCCTTTAGAAAGTTAATTGAGGAGACAACTCTGTTTATTCTGTAGCCTATCTTAGGGTCAAGTTATATGCAGTCCATAATAAAGTCAATACTGCTCATGGATAAATGGTGATAGAAAAAGACATCAGAGCAAAGTCAAAATAATTTTTGTGTCTCCCACTAATAGTTCTTTGCTTTGTATAGCATTCTTGAAAATCTGGTTATATAACTGATTTTTTTTTTTAATCAAAGCAATAAAGTATTCCATTGCTTGAGAGGAAAAAAAACTAGGACAATAATAGTGTTAAGTGATTTACCAAATACGTGGTTAATGATGGGTTAGAGCTCACATACACGTTTTTTAAAAAATCTCCTGATTGTGAGGGGCCTGGGTGGCTCAGTGGGTTAAAGCCTCTGCTTTCAGCTCAGGTCATGATCTCTGGGTCCTGGGATAGAGCCCCACATCGGGCTCTCTGCTCAGCGGGGAGCCTGCTTCCTCTTCACTTTCTCTGCCTACCTCTCTGCCTACTTGTGATCTCTGTCTGTCAAATAAATAAATAAAATATTAAAAAAAAATCTCCTGATTGTGCTTTTTCTAAAGTTAGGTTTTTTTGCCCTTAAAATCATGTGAAAAGGACATACTCTATTTTCTAATTTCTGCCTACTAAGTGTTTGAATTAGTGGCTTCTTCCCTCAAGTTTAAAATTTCATTCAAAACCTTATTTTTAACCTATGACACACATATATGTATCTATAGAAAAGCAAACAAATCATATGTTTTTAACTCTGAAATTTCAGTGAGTACATCATGGTAATCTATCACCCAAATCAAGAAACTGTATATTACCAGTGCCTCAGAAGTCTTTCCCATACCCATTCCAGCCACTAGCCCTTTCTTCCTAAAAATACCAGTATCCTGAATTCCAACATCATGCATTTGCCTTTGTTACTTTATATAAATAAAATTATGTTGAATTCTTTCGGCCTACTTCATTTACATTTTTGTCTGTGTTGATGCAGATAGTGAATCCAGAAACATCCACATAGAGATGTCTTATTGGACACCTGGGTGGCTCAGTCAGTTAAGCATCTGCCATTGGCTCAGGTTGTGATCCTGGGATCAAGTCCCGCATTGGACTTCCTGCTCCACGGGGAGCCTGCGTCACCCTCTGCCTCTCTTTCTTTCTCTCACATGAATAAATAAAATCTTAAAAAGACATCTGATTTATGAAAAAGACGACACTGAAGGACAGTAGAAAATTGATAAATTTTCTTCAATAAATAGTGCTGGAACAATTGAATATTCATATGGGAAAATAAATGTTGACTCTTTATACCATTCACAGATCCATTCCAGATAGATTATAGGCTTAAATGTGAATCGTAAAACAGCAAAGATTCTAGAAGATCACTCTTTTAATCTGGGTCATCTGAGAAGCAGATTCAAATAGGATTAGAAGTATAAGATAGTTAATAGAAACACATTTGAGAGAAAATAGAAAAATGGCAAGGAAGAGCTACCAGACTGTAATACTGGTCTGACTGTTCAAAGGAGAGAAGGAAGAAGTTGTGTGGGAAAGTATTAGACTACACCGAAGTTTTTGTTTTGTTTTTTAAGATTTTACTTATTTGAAAGCACATGAGCTGTGGGGAAGGGCAGAGGAAGAGAGAAACAGACGCCCCACCAAGAAGAGAGCCTGATGCGAGGCTCAATCCCAGGATCCCAAGATCATGACCTGAGCTGAAAGCAGATGCTTAACCAACTGAACCACCCAGGTACCCTGACTGCTGTGAAGTTCCAAGGAAGTTAAGCAAGGTCGATGTAGTTTTCCAGTGAAACCCATCCATCAAGAGCAGTCTCAAAACCCCTAGGAGCAGGCCTGCTTTGGTTATCCCTGTCACATTTTGTCTACTCCCAGCTAATGACTGGGAAGCACAGCCAAGGGCGGGAGGAGAGTACAAAAAACATACATACAAAAAACCCAAAAACCTACTTCGTTCAATTAAGAACTTTTGTAAATCAAGAGGGAAGGAAAACCACAGGATGAGAAGATATTTGCAGTTACACGTAGTCCATAAAGGAACCTCATATAGCAAAAGTAAAGAATTTCTACAAATCAAAAAAATAACCCAATTGAAAAATGGGCATGAGTCTTGAACAGGTAGTTCACAAAATAGAATATCCAAATAACTTTAACCATATGAAAAACGTATTTACCTTGCAAAGAAATGCAAATAAAACCACATTAAAATAATGCACATCCATCATAATAACATTTAAAATACAATGTTTGACATGAATGTGGAACAACTGGAAATCTTGTATACTGCTGAAGAAAATGTTAATAAAACCATTTTGGAAAATGGTACCTACTATAGAGGAGCATATATATATACCTTAAATTCCTACATATTTGGTACTAAAGTCATATACAACAAGAGTGTTCACAGCAGTGTTGTAAGCAACACAAATGTTCATCCATAGAATAAAGTGCAGTACACTCATAGGAGAGAATGCTATGAGTAATAAATGTAAACAAGTGCTGCTTTCATTATTTTATCATTTTGGAGCTATTTCCTATTTTCATGTTTTTGTTATAGGGCAGGTTTTGAGGTAGAATAAATGCAAGGGTTTCTATCCTTCAGGAGTTTACAGTTTCATAGGAGAGAAAATATTTTAACATTTTAATATTTTAATTTTTAATATTTTTAATTTAAAATTAAATTTAAATTTAAAATCTAAAAATGTTTAATATCTAATATTTTAAGTATAATGCATTAATTGGTAGGAATTAAGTATAATGCATTAATTGGTAGGGCTGAAGTTAGTACTCTGTAACTTGAATACATGCAGTGATTTTCTTATTGGTGGCCCTAGATTTCATAGGGAAGGTAGCTTATGAGCTGATTCTTGAATTATGAATTGCATTTATGTGTGTGGACACACCAGAGTTTAAATTAGTGTTTAAGCAAGTACTGAACAAAAAGTTGCAAAGAGTATTTGCAGATAAAAACTGCAAGGTCTTTGTGATGAGCCAAACATAAATAACTTGTAAACTGAGGTGTTAATATTGAGAAGATAGTGATTTGTAACTTTAGGGTCTATGAATAGTATCTGTCTTGTTTTTCTTGCCTACTTCTACATATTTTCTTTGATTCTTTGGCATTCTGAACCTCTATGAATCTGAGAAATTGAGTGAATACACAGCCCTTTTTTTTTAATCATTTATTTCCAGGAAAACAGCTGCAAAGTATAAGATGTATTTTATCTAACCTTATCCTGGTGTATCAGAATATATAATACTGGGGTGATTTACTTCTTGTGTGTTAAATATGTGATTATGTTCTTGATTAAATTCTTCTTTGGCATACAGAAGAGGAGAAAGGGGTCAAACCCTTTTCTTAAACTCTGCTATACTTTCTGATAACCTATGAAACTGTCCATGTCTCAACATGTGCCGCAAATCCTCTTAAGTTGGTGAGGTGCACATGGGTGCTCAAAAAATGGGATCACAGAATTAGAAAGTATCACCAGAAATAATGTACAGAGAGCCTTAAACTTTTTAAAGATGCTTGTTTTCTGATTTTTTAAATCAAAATTAGAAATTATGATAAAATCAGTGACCATCCTAAAATTAAGAATCTTGTGTCATAGTTGGAAAAGGGTAATGGCGTTACTAGAGTTTTCTTTTTCTCAGATGTTATAATTATCCCTAAGAAATAACTTAGCAGACAGTTGTCTGATATAGGACATGTGGCAAAAGGAAAACCAAACCAAACCTTAGTATTTTACTTTTTTCCCCCCAAACCTTAGTATTTTAGTTAGCATGTCAGAAATATACATCTGAACTATTCCTTTAAAGAACTCAAACTGAGCAGCTGCTCCTATGTTGCACTATTGTTCATATGGCTCACATCTTTTCAATTGAGTCATAGTCTCACTTGAAGGGCTTTCAGGACCAGTCTGTAAGATTTGTAATGAAGTTACTTATTTTATGATTTTATCTTCCCTTTACTTTTGACCAAAAGTAGTATTACATTGATTGGCTCTGAATATACAATTTCCTAAAATCCAAAATTGATAGAGTTTAAAAGGAATTTACAGTACCTCTAAAGACATTATCAAATAGTAGTAAATAACAAAAGTTAAGTTTTTAGATTTCTAGATAAATATTTAGAACAGTAAGTCATTTAAATTGTATTCGTTAGAAAAATTCTATATTTGCCTTAGAGGGCTACTTTAGACTAAGTGAATCTCAATAGGTGTCCTCTCAGAGGTGATTTTGAACTTTCCTCATATGATGCTAAAGATTCTGTAAGTATTACATGGTGAAAAATTAAGAATGAAGTGTTTTCATAATTGACAGATAATGAGTTATATAGGTCTCTGAATATTTTTAGATTATTAAGATTTCAGTAAGTTTATAGCATAACACTGATATAAAGTAAAAAATAGAATAATTCAGGTAATTTAGCATAACTTTTGCTTTATAATGAAAATGTAGTTTATACATTCAGCTACTAAACTTAGGCTTTGTTTAGCAACTGAACTTACACCATTTACTAATGAAGAGGATTTAAGCAACTATATTTTATCAGCTTTAAAATACAAAATACAAATGTTTTAAAACACAATTTTACATCTCTGAAATTAGGATGTGCTCTGTGATCAAGGGTGTTGTAAAATGGCTAGCATTCAGGCTGGAATTTTGCATGTACAATACTGCTTGTCCATGTCATAGGTGTTCATATTAACATCTCTTCAACTGAGTTATATATATTAGTGGTATTGTACAGATGTTGAGTTTAATTGTTTAAAATATCTTCAGATATATTACACCATGATTGGAGATTGAAGTTACTGTGTACACAGAAAGGGATGGCAAAACACAACTGAGCCTACATTTAATATCAGTGAGGCCAGTATCCATCATTGGAGGAGCAACCACGATTGAGTTTATATTTTCTTGCAGAGTGACGACAGAGTACTTTTCATGGACCAAGAAAGGAAAATATCCTGAAGTAGTTGGTCTATTACATTTTGTTATTAAGATTTATGCAAAAGGATGGCTCATCACGCACAGAGAGTTGGAACTGAGGGAACAAGAAATTGCCAAATCTCTCAGAATAGATAAAAGAAATTTCAAAGCAGACAGTCCATTATGACTGATTTATGTATTGTGCAAGTTGTTGAATTTATTTTAACAAACTTCCTACTGGCTTTGAACAGAAGCTGCTTAACTTTCAGCAAGACATGATTCAGTTGAAAAAAATGAAAATTCAAGTGCCATCAAGTAGGGAAACATCTCCAAAGCTCACAGAATTGGTGTTAGCCACTTGGAAGAAAATCCTGGAGACAAAAATGCAATATCATTACTTTTGAAGGGTTGGGACATTGTATGAAGAATTAGGAAAGTTTACAACTCTGAATCAAAAATATTCGGAACATTTGGACTCCAATAGTGAGAAATTTGGGGAATACTTAACAAATTTATGCAGCATATTGGGTTTACATATGGACAGGCTGATACATTATTAAATTATGCATAAATGATAGGTTCAATAGATATAAAATGTAAATTCTAAGTGATAAGCATTGTCATGGTTTATCGACCATTTTTCATTCTTGTTGTGTTACATAATATAAATGGTGCATCTACAATGGATAGCATCTTGAGTTGGTGAGATAGTGTTAAAAATAAAAGAATATATATAAATGCAGTTTTAGAGTAAACATTACCCTGTCATTAGACTCCATTATAATCTAGCCATATACTCTACTTCATTTTTTTGCATTCTTCTTGAGTTAGTTTCAATAATAAAAGACCTCTTTTCTAAATCAAAGATTTCCCCTTTCTGTCAAACTTTACCATGTATACTTATTTGTATAGATTTCTCAAACTTAGAGAAAAGTGATTCTAGTATTTTGCTTTTTATTTATTTTTTAAAGATTTTATTAGAGTGTGCATGTGCACAAGCAGGGGGAGCAGCAGGCAGAGGAAGAAGCAGTCTCCCTGCTAAACAAGGAGCATGATGCATGACTTGATACCAGGACCCTGGGATCATAACCTGAGCAAAAGGCAGACACTTAAAAACTGAGCCGCTTAGGCATCCCCAGTCTGCTTTTTCCTGTTCTTGATTTGTTCATATATGATCCTTGTCAAATACTCTATGTATGTGCACTTATAGGCAATGTATCTCTAGTGTTAATCATACTCAAGAGTATTGTTTTCTAAGAAATATTAAGAACCCTGTGTCTTTTGGTGTTTTTTTTTTAATCCAAAATAATTGCTGCAGTCAAAAGACATGTGTCAGAATGGATAAAAAAACAAAGCCCTATGTATATGTTGCCCACAAGAGACTCAATTCAGACTTAGTCACCTGCAAATTGAAAGTGAGGGGGCAGAGAAATATTTAACATGCAAATGGAGTTCAAAAGAAGGCCAGTGTAGCAATGTGTATTTGGACAAACTGGACTTTAAAACAGACTGTAAAAAAGACAAGGGATACATAATTATAAAGGGAATAATCCAACAAGAAGATATAAGAGTTTAAATATTCACCCACGAAGGGAGCACCCAAATATATAAAACAATGCAAACATAAAGGAACTAAATGATAATAATAATAGGGTATTTTAATATCCCACTTACATCAATGGACAGATCATCTAAACAGAAAACAAGGAAACAACATCTTTGAATGACACACTGGACCAGATGGACTTAATAGATACATTCAGAACATTCCATCCTAAAACAGCAGAATGTCATTCTTTTCAAGTGCACATGGTACATTTTCCAGAATAGATCATGTATTAGGTCACAAAACAGGCCTCACCAAATATAAAAATGTTGAAATCATTGCATGTGACTTTTCTGACCACAACACTATGAAACTAGGTGCCATCCACAAGAAAAATACTGGAAAGACCACAAATACATGGATGTTAAACAACATGCTACTGAACAATGAATGGGTCAACCAGGAAATAAATATATAAGAAAATACATAAAAATAAATGAAAACACAATAGTCCAAAACCTTTGGGATGCAGCAAAAGTCCTAGGAGGGAAGTATATAGAATACAGGCCGACCTCAAACAAGAAAAATCTCAAATAACACAACCTTACATGTTAAGGAACTAGAAAAAGAACAATAAAGCATAAAGCCAGCAGAAAGAAGGAAATAATAAAGATTGGTATGGAAGTAAATGATATATAAAACAAAAAAAATACAACAGATCAATGAAACCAGTATCTGATTCTTAGAAAAAATTAATGAAATGGATAAACCTCTAGCAGACTTATCAAAAAGAAAAGTGAAAGGACCCAAATAAAATCACAAATGAGAGAGGAGAAATGACAACATAAAAATGTAATTATTAGAGAAAATTATGAAAATTATGAAAAACAACTGCTGACAAATATGCTGACAAAGTGGATAACTTGGAATGAATGGACAAATTCCTAGACATATATAAACTACCAAAATGGAAACAGGAAGAAAGTGAAAAACAGACCAATAACGAGCTAAGTAATTTCAAAGAAATTGAATCAATTAAAAAAACAAAACTCCCAACAAACGAAAGTCCAGGGCCAGATGGCTTCATTGGTGAATTCTACCAAACATTTAAGAGTTAATATCTATTCTCAAACTATTCCAAAAGATAGAAAGGAAGGAAAACTTCTAGTCTTCCTATGATGTCAAAACCAGACACCACTAAAAAAGAGAACTGCAGACCAATATTCCTGATAAACATGGATGCTACTGCCCCTCGGAACAATGTGTTACTTAAACTATAACCCCTGGAGGATTTTACTAGTTACCAAGCACATTTAGATATGGCCTTTAATGAAAAACATATACTGGCAACAGGTCTTTGGGGAGAAGGACGATATATATATATACGACCACCGTGAAGCTGGGCGGCTGGGAACGCCCAACCCGCGCAGGGCGGAACTTTTCCGTTATCACTCCTTTCTCTTCCAGGAAGCGCCAGTTGCTATTTAGATGAGTCCTTTGAATGTACTTGGTTGACTATAAACTTTATCCTCCTCCTTGTTTGTCCACAAGACAGGTGACTAATGTTTGACCTTCATCCATTCCTCTGTTGGCTATTGTTTCTATCTAATAAAAGTGAGACTGTGGAGTTACTCGGTGCAGCAGTCTTTTCGACTGTTGTCCCCTGCTCCCAATCTCTTGCAGCTGACTGTTTGTGCCTAATTCTTCTCCCGTTCGCCAACTGGAAGCAGCACATGGATGCAGAAATTCTCAACAGAATACTAGCAAATTGAATCCAATAATACAGTAAAAATTATTCACCATGATCAAGTGGGACTTATTCCTGGGTTGCAAGGGTGGTTCAGTATTCACAAATCAGTGTGAAATACCACATTAAAAAAAAGAAAGGATAGGAACTATATGATCATTTCAGTAGATGTAGAGAAAACATTTGACAAAGTACAATATCTATTCATGATAAAAATCCTCAACAAAGCAGGTTTATAGGAAACATACCTTCACACAATAAAGGCCATATATAAAAAACCCATAGCTAATATCATCCTCTTTGGGGAAAAACCAAGAGCTTTTCCTCTATTAAGAACAAGCTAGGGATTTCCATTTTCACCAGTGTTACTTAACATAGCACTAGAAGTCCTGGCCACAGAGTCAGACAACAAGAAGAAATAAAAGGCATCCAAACTGGCAAGGAAGAAGTAAAACTGTCACGATTTGCAGATGATATACTTACTCTATATAGAAGCCCAAAAGCCACCACCAAAAAAAATTGTTAGAACTGATACACAAATTCAGTAAACTTGCAGGATATAAAATCAATGTACAGAAATCTCTTGCATTTCTATACACTAATGAACCAGCAAGAAGGGAAATAAAGGAATCAGTTCCATTCACAACTGTGCCAACACCAAGAAGATACTGAGAAATAAACTTAACCAAAGACGTGGAGGACCTGAACTCTGAAAACTATAAAACGCTGATGAAAGAAATTGAAGAGGATGCTAGGAAATGGAAAGAGGTTCCATGCTCACAGATTAGAAGAACAAATATTAAAATGTCTATACTATCCAAAGCAGTCTACACATTTAATTCAGTCCCTGTCAAAATACCACTAGAATTTTTCACAAGCCTGAAATTTGTATGGAACCACAAAAGACTGCAAATAGTTAAGGCAAACTTGAGAAAGAAAAAGCTCATCACAACTTTGGACTTCAACTTAAATTCCAAAGCTCTAGGGATCAAGACAGTATGTATGGACTGCCACAAAGATTGACACATAGTTCAATAGAACAGAATAGAAAACCCAGAAGTGGACCCACAACTATATTGTCAACTAACCTTTGATAAAGCAAAAAAGAAGATCCAATGGGAAAAAGTCTCTTCAACAAATAGTGTTGGGGAAACTGGGCAGCAACATGCAAAAGAATGAAACTGGACCTCTTTCTCACACCATCCACAAAAATAAATTCAAAATGGATGAAAGACCTATATTTATGTGAAATTTGACATAAATTGAACCATAAACATCCTAGAGGAGAACACAGGGAGCAACCTCTTTGACATAGGTCATAGCAACTTCTTTCTAGACACATTGCTGGAGGCAAGGGCAACAAAAGCAAAAATAAACTATTGGGACTTCATCAAATTAGAAAGTTCCTGCACAGTGAAGGGAACAATCAACAAAACTAAAAGGCAACCTTCAGAATGGGAGAAGATATTTCCAAATGACATACCTGAGAAAGGGTTAGTATCCAAAATCTATAAAGAACTTAGGAGACTCAACACCCCAAAATGAATAATCCAGTGAAAAATGGGCAGAAGACATGAGTAGACATTTTTCTGAAGAAGGTACATGGATGGCCAACAGACACATGAAAGATGCTTAACATTACTCAGCATCAGGGAAATACAAATCAAAACTACAGTGTAGTTGACCTGTGAGAATGACCAAATCAACAATACAAGAAAGTTATTGATTAGGATATAGAGAAAGGGGAACTTCTTGCCCTTTTGGTGTGAATGCCAACTGGCACAGCCACTCTGGGAAACAGTATGGAGGCTCTTCAAAAAGTTAAAAAAAGGACCACCCTACTTAGTAACTACACTACTAAGTATTTACCTAAAGAATGCAGACATACTAATTCAAAGGGATACATGCATCCGATGTTTATAGCAGCATAATCTATAATAGCCAAATTATGGAAACAGCTCAAATGTCTATCGACTGCTTACAAGATCGAATCCTTAAAGGGTAAGGGCAATAGCAGGCTCATTTTTGCTTTCTCAGATTCCAGCTTAACAGTTATTACAGGATAAATATGCAGGTTTCCTGTTTGCCTCTTCAGATCCATTCTCCTCTCCGCATGCTCTGTATCCTAAGAGACTGATCTTAAGGAACTGCATCATCTGCCCACTAGCCTTCTTGCTCTGCTGGGTTCAGCCAGTGGAAGAGGGAGGCAAGAATTTGGTGCATAGTAAGAGAGCGCTCAGGATGTTTATCATTAACCCTTATGGGGCTATATTTGACAGATGAAAGCAAACTCTTCTACCTATGGACACTCTCTTGTCATGTGGTCCCATTTTAACAGCTCTCACTCTTAATTATGTTCCGGTAACACTGCCCCTCTCCTTGCTCACTTTAAAGCCCAAGGGCTTCCTATTGTCATTAGTTCCTGTGATGCTTCACTGTTGGTTCCCTTATGCTACCCTTACCTCTCTCTAATGCATCCTCTGTTCACTTCTGGGACTTTGCTTGAAACTGTTGGTATTCAGTTTTTCTTCTTTGAGACAGAATTTTGAATGTAAGGATCTGAATATACAAATTACAACAAGGCTTTTCATTTAAAAAATGCCTTTTCTAGGCCATTAGAAGTGTAATATGTAGCTATGTTTCTAGAATATTTTCTAATTTTATTTTCAAATGTATATAATAATGCTTTAACTATTCTCAAAAAGATTAACAGAAGGAAACTATTTAAATGATGTTTATGAATTTAGTTGCACTATTAGTCAAATACCTCTCCTCAGTATCTTTTTGGTATTTTTTTTGACTGACAATGCAATTTTCACTGAATAAGGTTAACTTATTCAGTGTTAATATATGCATTTTTTTTTCTTACAGGATCTTAAGATTCTCTGATTGTGTTCACTTTTACATTGGAAAGTTATTTATATTCATTAGATATAGAAAACCAAGTCACCAAGATAGAGTGATTTATTCAAAATCATAATATTTGTTAAACATTTATAGGCTGGTTTTTAATGTCAGTTTGGAAAGATCTTTATTCTCATTTTATTATCATATACTGCATCTCTGTTGATGTGAAGGAATGCTATATCAATTTCATGTATAATGTTAAGAGTTAATTGGACATTTTTTATTCTGTCTGCATTCATAATAGAAATTCATTTGAAATAAGTCATTTTCCTTTGCACAACTCTTAATAAAACACACTGTACTTTTTCAACAAATAGGGATATATTTTTGCCTTATTAAAACTAAGAAAGTATATTCATTTTTGGAGTAAGGGCAATGATATCCTATATTAAATAAAAGGCCTTTGACCTAGAGACCTTTTTATAAACATAACTAGTTTATCTTAAAAGAATTATTATGTTTGAGCCTGTAATTCTTCTAAGTTATTAATAGGAAAGCATTATTTAGAACTGTCAGGAAAATCAATATTGAAACACTTACATACAGGGTAAAAATGGTACCGTTATTGATGGTTATTTGATAGGGAAAAGTGTAGTCTCTGCATGTACAGAGGACTCATTTTCAATCAACTGTTCTTAGAAGATTCAGCTTCATTAAGGTCTTTGGCACCTAAATTGCTCATTTGTTTGTGGTTGGAACATAATCTATAATTATTTTATGAGGAAAATCTTGGCCTTACCCATAGTTATTTCCTCAGGTGGCATCTATTCAGGATGGGTTTAGATTAAAAGTCTTTAATGTCAAGCCCAGAGTCCACTTACTTGATTTTTCATCAATAATATAGAATGTTATATTCCACTCTTAGAAAATATTGCTGAATTCATAACTACCCAATTTTTGTGAGTAAGTTACTTAATGTTATATGGTAACTATTTGAAGGATACGCAGTTTAATTCTTTTGGGTTATTGGTGCTGATTCGAACTTTTTTCTTAACTCATACACTGGAGAGAGAGAACATTTTCTACTTAGTAGCTCTTTACTGTAGTGACTTAGAGCGAGGAGGAACCCCACATGGACAGGACATATCTAAAATCTGGGAACATGTGGAGTTCCTGCAAGTAGCCCTGACATCTTTTGGTAATACTTGTATTTCCTCTCCCCCAAGGTGAGACCTGAAGACATAGTGATTAGGATGACAACCAGCTATTGCTCAATCTCAGAGAAAGCCCGTTTCCTTATCTCTACTGTAGAAATAAAAATAAGACAAACTTAGGGTTATTTTGAAGATTAAAGAAGTTAATTTATTGTAAGCTTCTATATTGTAAGCTTCAAGTGTCTTCTATAGGGTAAACACAGTATATGCTATCAGTTGGGATTATTTTATAGTTAATACTTTAAACTTCAGGTCAGATAAAGCTATATTTTTAGAAACACTTTTTTTTTTTTTTTAGAAACACTTTTACTGAACTCCTTGGTCTTAGTTTGAAATGAAGAGTATAAGCAGGATAAAATTTGCTTCTGTTATTATAAAAAAGTTGTTGAGGGGATCATCAAAATTAGTTTCTCCTTTATGAGGACTCACAGGAGAAATTTTGAACAACTTTATCACTCACTCACTTTCCTTATGAATCAGAAAGCTTAAAGCATAATTTAACCTTTTCTAGATGACTCATGGTTATTAATAATACCTATTCATTGCAGAAATGGGGTTGTGTCCTGATGTCTATTGAGTTGCAAAGAAATATGTGGAGATGCAATGGGGGGGGATTGGGGGTAGGAAAAGAATAAATGAAACAAGATGGGATCAGGAGGGAGACAAACCAAAAGAGACTCTTAATGTCACAAAACAAACTGAGGGTTGCTGGGGGGAGAGGGGGAGAGAGGGTGGTGGGGTTATGGCCATTGGGGAGGGTATGTACTATGGTGAGTTTTGTGAAGTATGTAAACCTGGCGATTCACAGACCTGTACCCCCTGGGGCTAATAATACATTATATGTTTACAAAAAAATTTAAAAAATTTAAAAAAAGTGAAATATTTGCCCCAGCAGTGATGAGTGAGGCAAGATAACCAGACTAGACTTAACAAAAACATTCCTGTTAAAAGAAAACTTGGAAATAGATTGCTTTCCTACAAACCATTTCATCGTATAAAAATTGAGTCAAAATCCCTAATTTTATAAGGTGTACAGAAATTCCTTTCATGAAAAATTTAGCTTGACTGTATCTTTATTACATTATAATTATTTGCTGTGGTGCTTATTTAGGGCCATTGTGTAGGGCCATGTTGGGTATTCTCTGTGCTATTACAGTTGGGCAATTTATAGAAGGCAGTAAGTGGATAGTATCCCTTGAAATTGTTCCAGGCACAATCTTCATAATCTTGTAAGTGGATCTGCATTTATTATGTACTTGTATCTCTGTGTTTTACATAGACTATATTCATATAATAAAGCAAGAGGTTTTTTTGGTAAAGCTATATTATCATATAGCTGCTTTTCTATAGCAAATTTTAAAATTAAATAACAAAAATGGCTTACAAATATTTTGTCTAAATTAATATTGTTTAACTATACATTACATTGCCCTTAACTAACAAACATACCTTGAAAAAATGAGAATTGAATGTCTGTCTAAATATAATAGCCTATCATGGGAAAAAGACCATGCTTTCCCATTGAAGTTAACTCCTTTTTAACAGTGAGTAAAGTACTAATAAGATGAAATGGATCTAAGTCTTTATATTGTTTTCCAAACATATATATTTTTCCAGTTAAGCAAATAATGGTAAAAAGTAATAGAGACCTTTGTTTACAATATTCATATTGGCCAGATACAGTTCAGCCAACCTATGTGAAATCTGACAAAAAAATACACCATTACTGAGAAAATACCATAAAATCAAAAATGGTAGTCATGATTAAATGGAAAAATACATGTAAAATCTAAATTAAAATGATTAATAAAATGGCACTGCTTCTTCATATCTCTTAAATATTTTATTACCCCTCAAACTCAGTCTTGCATTACATATTCCTGTGACCACTTGACATAATGAGTATAAGATCACTGAATTGTGGCTAAGCAAATAGTCTCACATTGACTCTAACACTTCATCAATACATAAATCATGACCTATGAGAATCTTTTAATGGAGTTTTAGAAGCATAGTCTCATACCAACAAGCAATTAAGGAATTTTTAATGACTACTTTCAAATATTAACATAAATTGATATGAATATAAATATTTCATTCTTAGACATTGTATTAATATAAAGTGCCTTTTTTGGTGCATCGGTTAAATATTGTATGTGTTTTTAAATGTGTATATGTATATGTTATAAATGCTATCCATTTAGTGTGTCACGGTGGGCAGTTTAATGATCTGAATGTTTAGTTTCTGGTATTTGGGTTGCATGATAATTCTGTTTGGTGCTCTTATCTCTGGCAGGTGCTGTGCTCCTGTGGTTGCTGTATTGTCTCATAATTTAAGGGGAATATTGATTTACTATCTCCCTGGATTGAGTGTATTTGGCATCATATATGCCAAATGATGCAAATTTTTTCAGCTCTTCAAGTTATTTGATAGATCACTGGAACCAACAAAGTCCCCTAGGTCTTCATTCTGTCTTTCAGAGCTTAAGACAGAGGAATTTATAACATGCCAAGCAACTTGTACCATAGCGGAACATTCAGTTGCTGAGCCACAAGTCTGGCTTGCTTGTTTTCATTTTGTAAATATCAGTACCAGTTTTCATTTCAGGTAGACTCTAAACTCAGTCTTGTGGAAATTGTGTCCATGTTTTGAACATTTATGCAGTAATTCTCAGTAGACTTGGAAGAAAGAGGAAATTAAAATTAGCTGATACACAAATTGAGGGAAGGGTGTTTTCCTTGGAATTATGACCCTTATGTAGAGATTTTTGGCCAGTAGTAACACAATAAAAGAGACTGATAGCCCAGTGGTTATGGAAGGAAAATCCTGGATTTCCAATGGAGCTCGTTAGGCATGGAACTCATTAGGCATGGGGTCACGTACCTAGATTCTGGGCCTTGCTCTGTATCAAGTTATTGACTGAATTGAGGGAAGATTGCTCCTTTAGGACTCAATTTCTTTCTGTATGATCTAGCCCTCATTCCTGAATTTGGGGCAGAAAATGTCTATGTTTTCTTTGGGCTCTAATAGTCTATATTTCTATAAGCAATACTGGGCAAGGAATTTAAATGTCTTTACTAAACTCTCTTGGGATTAGATGAGAAGGTAAAGTAATCATTTTCTGGATTTCTACATATATTCTTATTTCATAGATAGCAAATTAACTTTTTAAAAAACTAAATATTTTACTGAAGCATAACATCCATAAAGTATGCCAATTAAAAATGTTAAGATTGAGGAATTTTCTTTTCAGGGTAACGATTATACCATGAATTCTCTACCTGTCAGAAAGTAGAATATTATTATTCTAGAAATCACCAAAGGTAGCAATTATCCTGATTTTTTAACACCATAGATTAGATACACCTTTTATTGAACTTTATTAAAATGAAAAAGGAATGATACTGTATGTGCCTTTTTTGTGTCTAAATTTTTTGTTCAGAATTGTTATTGAGATTCACTTGTATTTCTGCTGGATCAGTAGTCCATTTGTTTTCATTATTACATATTCCATTGGAAAGACTGTGTCAATTTATGTTGTTGACAGCTTTTTGATTGTTTCTATGAATATTAATGCTGTGGGTATTTATATTCATGTCTTTTAGTTAATATTATGATGAATTTTGGTGGGGAATATATACATAGAGTGTTAGGCTATACAATATGTGTATTTTCAACTTTAGTAAAAATCAGGAGGTTTTCCAAAATGGGTGTTAAGTTTTACATACCTGGCAATGATATATCATGCTTCCCATCACAACACTTCCTTATAAACACTTGGTATTGTCAATGTTTAATGTTAGCCATTCTGGCAGGTGAATGTGTTTTTTTTTGTTATTGTTGTTGTTGTTCAGGATAACTAGTGAGATAGATCAACCTTTCCTATGTTTATTGGGCATCTTTTGAAATTTAACTTTTGAGTCCAGAAAGGCAAACTTTATCAACGGATTTGCAGTGTAATGATCCATTGTTGGAAAGTTTATATTCCTTCAAGTTAGCTACCAAATAAGTTTTGCTGCTCTTACCTAAAAAGCAATGAAATTGTGGAACTCAAAAGTTTCCCTTCCCCAGCCATATGGTAGCATTGGCAGATGATGATACAACTTTTTCAGAAATATCTCTGTTCAAGGCAGCCCCTTCCATCTGGGGAGAGCCCAAATTGTTATAAAACTCTTCCTTAACTGATTCAAAATCTGCCTTTTCATAATTCTGGTCTGATAACCCAAGTACTGTTTTTTGAACAATGCAGGGTATATTGATACTTTTTCCTATCTGTTGAACCTTCACATATTTGAACAGAGCTATCCCTGTTGTGCTCTCTGGGGTCTGTATCTGAAGGCTGAACCTTGTTCTCACAACCATTGTGAGAACCTTGTTCTCACAAGGTGAGAACAACCTTGTTCTCACAACACATTCCCATTTGTCTTGCTTGCTAGATCATTCATTCACTTTTCTACACATATTTCTATAGATATACTTGAATTTGTCATTGACTTTCCAAATCTGTGGTAATAAAAGTTATATTTACTTTTCTATAGATCATTCTAAAATCTTGAATCCTGAACCCACTGTGATATATAAGCTGTTGTTAATGTTCAAGTTTAAATAAATACTATAATAGGAAGCAGCTCTACTGTCACATGAAAAAAATATTCTATAGAAATGTGAGTTATGATCAGAGCCAAGGACATAGTACATTTTTATAATAATATAGCATGTAAGTAGATAATCAAAGTGGTCATTGAAAGCACATGTATGGGTGTTTGCAATCCTATCCACTTTGCATTAGTAGCATATGAATTTTAGGCAAATGATCTTATTTTATATATCTCTTCCTTAAAAAGCTGGTTTTCTATGTTGAACATGACAAAAATATGAAGTTAACTAAAAGTATTTGTACATTGGGGCATAATATATGCAAACCAGCTCTAATGTCAGGTGTTGTTACTTTTATTTGTTGAACTCTTCATGTGGCAGATTCTGGTCATTATATATTATTTCAGTTAATCTTCACAATGCAATTATTGCAGTTTTACAGGAGAAAGTAGATGTCAGTATCTTAGTATCATAGTACAAATATTCAGTGGAGCAAAGTTTGAAACCTGGTTTGTGAAATTCAAATGCCCATGTTCCTTCATGTAAATTTTGCTCCTTTGTATATGCACATATCTGTGTATTGTTTTAGCTTCTTAGAGAGGCTCCACCAATACCACAGATTGGATGGTTTAGAACAACAGAACTTTACTCTCTCACAGTTGAGAAGCTAGAAGTCCAAAACTGGGTTGTTGGCAGAGAAGATTCCCACTGGAGGCTCTGAAGGAGAATCTGTTCAATGCCTGTCTTCTACTTTCTGATGGTTGCTGGCAGTCCTTGGCATTCCTGGTTTGTAGATGCAGTACTCTGATTTTTGTCTTCACATGAAATGCTTTCTGTGTCCAAATTTCTCTTCTAATGCTACTAGTCATTGGATTTAGGGCCACCCTGAACCAGTATGGCTTTGACTTAACTTGATTACATCTGTGGAGCCCTTTTTCAAATAAGGTCATATTCATAGGTATTAGGAGTTGGGATTTCAAAATATCTTTTGAGAAGGCACAGTTCAATTTACAGCATGTTTATATAAAGGAAAATACACAATACACCCTGATTTTTATTTGGATATAGTTAGCATGTAACAGCAAAATAGCATACAGGTAGCAGATGTTTTTATTAAGTCAAGCAAAGATTTTGATAATTAACATTCTCATTAAACTGTGTCTACGCAGTAATCATAGATGTACTGTGATTGCCAATATTAAGAGCGTGTACACAAATGATTTTCAACTATTTGCAAGCACTAAAAGTGAAATAAAAGTATTAAGTGTTTACAATTATTGAATTACTATTTCTGAAACAACTATAATGTATTCTCTAATTTAAAAATAACTATACTCCAGTATAAAATGTATTATTTTTTAAGAAAGTCAGTGTCTTAACAAGACAGTAAACAACACGTGTTGGAGAGGATGTGGAGAAAGTGGAACCCTCTTACACTGTTGGTGGGAATGCAAGTTGGTGCAGCCACTTTGGAAAGCAGTGTGGAGATTCCTTAAGAAATTAAAAACAGACTTCCCTATGACTGTGCAATTGCGCTACTGGGTATTTACCCCAAAGATACAGATGTAGTGAAAAGAAGGGCCATCTGTACCCCAGTGTTCATAGCAGCAATAGCCATAGTCACCAAACTGTGGAAAGAGCCAAGATGCCCTTCAACAGATGAATGGATAAAGAAGATATGGTCCATATATACAATGGAGTATTATGCCTCCATCAGAAAGGATGAATACCTAACTTTTGTATCAACATGGATGGGACTGGAGGAGACTATGATGAGTGAAATAAGTCAAGTAGAGAGAGTCAATTATCATATGGTTTCACTTGTGGAGCATAAGGAATAACATAGAGGACATAGGGAGATGGATAGGAGAAGTGAGTTGGGGGAAATTGGACGGGGAGACAAACCATGAGAGACTGTGGACTCTGAGAACAAACTGAGGGTTTTAGAGGGGGAGGAGGTGGGAGTGTTGGTGAGCCTGGTGGTGGGTATTAAGGAGGGCACATATTGCATGGAGTGTTGGGTGTGGTGCATAAGCAATGAATTCTGGAACACTGAAAAGAAATAAAATGAAAAAAATATATTGAAATAAAAAGAAAGTCAGTGTCTTTATAGATAAATTCCTTTGAAGGGCAGCTTAAAATTTATGGTTTCCAGTTGTCACTAAATGATTTTACTTGAGTGTAGTATATTTGCTTTCTTTAAATAAATCAATGTGGAAACAACCTTTGAAAGCACAAATATGCATTTATGGATATAACTCTGGCACAGCAGAGCTTTGGCCATCATTTGTCTTCTTTTATAAAAATACTTAATTGTGATAAAAAGTACATAACTAGAATTGATCGTCTTAATGATTTTTAAGTGTATAGTTGTGTTAAATATATTCACATATAACAGATCTCTTGAACTTTATTTTGCAAACCTGGAACTATACTCAGTGAACAACAGCTCCTGATTTCTCCCTACCCTCAGTCCTTGGCAATCATTCTAATTCTTATTTCTATGAGTTTGACTAATTTAAATTCTTCATATAAGTGGAATCGGCAGGATTTGCATTTTTGTGATTGGCTTACTTTATTAGTGTAATGTCTGCAAGGTACATCGATGCTGTAGCCTGTGACAGAACTTCCTTACTGTTTAAGCCTTAATAGTATTCCATGGTTTATATGTACTCCATTTTCTATTTTACATTTATTTGTCAGTGGATATGGATTGCTTCCATCTGACTGTTGTGAGTAATGCTGCTATGAACACAGAGGTGCGTATATTTATGAAATATCTGATGTGTGTATACATTATTCAAGTAGTAATATAAGGATATTCTAAACTTAGTGATGAAGGTAAACAAGAGACAACTGTGATTCCCATATTCTCAGTGCTTACACAGTGTATTTCATTGTTTACTTTTTCTCTCCCACATTGGATAATAAGCTAACCTTTGGTTCTCTACCCTCCAGCCTTGGAACATAGCCATTTAAGTAGAGTAAAATCTTAAAAGGAGAACAGGGCTGCAAATTTTGTCAAAATTTTGTCACTTTGTCAAAAATGTGCAAAACATTTTACTGGTTCTATCAATGTTCGGCATGTTTATTGAGAGCCTACAATGTGTCAGACTCTATTCTTTAAGAATAGAACAGTGAGTAAATCAGGAAAAAGTCCCTGCCCTTCTGGAGCTTATGTTTTTTTTTGTGAGACAAATGAGTGTCTTTGATGGTGGTGTCATGGTGCCGCCTCTGAGTATTATATGTTAGGGAGAAATACTTGTTAATAAGAAAAGAGTTGATGAAAATAGGAAGTGTGAGAGAGCATCATTTTACATAAAGTAGCTGAGAGGCCTTACTGAGGTGATTTTTGGGTAAAGTTTGATAGTCAAGGGGTAAATCATGAGGTTATCTAAGAGCATTTCAGGTAGTGAGAACATCAAGAACAAGGGCCCTGTGGTTAGACGGGCCTAGTGACAATGTCACTGTCACTCAAATAGAGGGGTGGAAAGACAGTGGGAGCAAATAAAGTCAGAGGGAGTAAAGGATTTGTAGGCCATTATAAAAACTCTGGTTTGTACTCTGACTGAAATGGAAAACTCCTGTGGACTTGTGAGCAGAGTAGTGACATGCTCTGACATAGGCTTTCAAATAATCACTCTGGCTGCTAGATTGATTAGAGTTGCCTTAAAGGATGGCCACTCTCCGCTAATGGGCTGTGTGTGTGTGTGTGTGTGTGTGAATGGGTGTATACAATTTTTTTATGAAAGTAAAGGAGTCATGTGGCAAAATGGAATTAGGCCAACAAAATACTTCTTGCTGAAGGAATTTCAACAGATCACTAAATAGATCTTACAAGCCCACTTTATGGAATTATTCAGTGTGTTGGGGCTAATAGGTAATAATATATTCTTCCTTCAAGAAACACAATTTGTGATACAAAGTCATTTTCTAAATTAGTAATAATAAATTCTTCATAATAAGAATACTATGGAAACATGAAAGAAGAAACATTTGATTTAGACTGTGGTGATCTAGGATAGCTTCATGGTTGATGATATATTTGACTTGGGCCTTAAAAGAACAATAGAAAATTGACAGGTTAAAAAGGTAGAGAAACAGGCATTCCAAACCAAAACACAAAAGTGCTTTGTTACTGTAGGTACTGATAATATACAAATACTGTGATATTTGTTCTTATTTTTGAGGGAAAATGTCCCTCTTTGAAGGAAAAAGTCCCACATTTACCTAATCACCCTCCCAATTTTCCATCCCCCCCATATATTTGTGATCTTTGTGTTTTTTAAAAAATTTCCAACATAATACTGAAAGTATTTATTGAATGCTGACTTTTTGTGGAAAAATTCAAAAATTCACTCTGGGCCCAGAGTAGGTGTAGGAAGAAGCAAATAACTGGGTTGATGAAGGGAAGGGTGTATTTTTTACACTATCATTTGTCTCCTCCTCTAATCCTTCTCCCCCCACTGTTTCTGCTCTTTTATCTGACTCCTCTCACTCCAGAGTCTGCTCTAATCTGGATGTAATTTTAAGTTCATGTTACTTATATCTATAACTGATTATTTTTTTAACAATATAAACATTTTATAAATTGTCTAAAAAATTGAATATTCTTGTTTCCTGTGATTTAGTTTTCCTGGGCAGGAAAAATTTTCTCAACTTAGTTATAGGTTATATTCATTATTGATACATGACTGAATACAGTTCATTTTCAAAATGTGATTTAACTTTTGGTCTGTCCCTTTATTTTTTAAAATATTTTTGCTATGAATTCATAAAAATGCTGTACACTTGCCTTACCTTTATTAAATAGCAATTCTTGAGTGTATAATGTGGACTTCAACAGATTTTTTTTTTCAGCTAGTGACTTTTGGAGGTAAGTATTCTCTTTTTAAATTTACTGTTTAGGAGAAAAAATATCTAAGGAAGCTTTGAGATTATTTCTTGTTATGAAGAGAAACTGCTTGGGGATGACATTTGCACTTGAGAGCTGCTGCAGAAATGGGTTCACCTAGTTAACCTTCATCCGAATTGCCATCTTATACGTTTTCCTATGAAACAACAGAAGAAGGAGAAAATGTTAATAAGGAAACTTTTCAGGATTAATTTTTTTCATTTTCAGAAAGTGAAGTGTTCACCACTTTCCATGTTAAATAAGGTTTCTTGCTTGGCAACATAAGCTTTGCTGCAGTAATTGTGTGCTCGCAGCAAATACTTGATGGTGGAGAAGACAAGTGCAAAAAGCAATTTTTGCAACAGCCAACCAGAACAGCCTGTTCTGTTCCCAGTAAATTAGTGGATTTAACCTTGCAGCTGTAGCAGTGTTATTATGCAAATATACTCTGAGTATTATGAAAGCCAACTGATTCTCTATAGAGAAAGTTGTTTCTTTCTTCCTTAGAATTCTGAATGTCTAGATAATTGACACATTGTATAACCATGTTAAGTGAAGAAAAAAATATTTTCAGTAAATCTACTGAGTTTTACTTTATGTTTCAATATTTTCAGCAATTTACTGAGGCTTTACTTAGAACAATATAATTTAGCACAGTAAATTCAAGTGTCCACAGAAAACCTCCTAGAGGAGGGAAGGAAGGAAAAATATTGTATGGCTCCTTGTGTTATGTTTTTAATTCAGGCAGAAATTAATATTTTCTTTAGTGTTATTCAAGTGTAAGGGCCTGATTGTACTGAATATCTTCGAAGCAATGTATTTGGATTCTGTCCATGATAGACAAGAGAACAATGCACTAATTACTTGATCAAGTTGATAGCCACTTCGGTGTTTAAAGCTGATCTTAGATTTATACCACATATAAAACACTTACGGTTGAAAGTTCACACTTGGTAATTGACCACTTGTGAAGATCACTGAAAGGGCTCTTCACTAGATTGAAGTTCCATGGCTAATGAAATCTTAGATTTAAAAATATTTAAAAGGAGAAAATATAAGAGAGGGGACATTGGTGGCTTCATTCTGGTAAGGCTCTAGCCAGCTCATGGGGAAAATGTTGATCCTGGTCATCAGTTCAACAATTTTCTATGAACACTGTGCATTTATTATGTTTTGTTTTGTCATGGCTGATAATCACCTTAGGTGAGCTTTATGCTATTAGGTCATATAAAATCAATTTAAAAAATATTTAAAGTGTTTTGAAACCATACTGTACATAGACAGATATTAAGGATTATAATAACCGCAGCTGTATAGTTGAAAGACCACTACTTTAGAATCTGAAGTCCTAGATTTTTTTGCTTTGGTTTTTCTTAACTTCTTAAAAAGTCTTCATCTAAAAATAACAATGGCTGAGGATAGGTTTAAGTGAAAACAGATTTAAATACATGTAGAAGAGCCTTATAAACCTTAAGTCACAAGGTAAATATATTATTCTTTAATGATGTTAGTTTATACTTATGGCCTTTATCTTTTAGTAAAATATTATAAACCAGCATTTCACCACAAGTTAATAATTCTTGCATTTGCATTCCAAACAAAATGTTTTAAAATTTGTATCTGTTTGAAAATTTTTATTAAGTCATTCCAGCAAAGTAAATATAAAAATTAACAATCAAACTTGATAACTGTAACATTGCCATTACTTTAAAAAAAAATTTGTCATGCATACCCTTTGCACTATTTACCATACAATTTTTCCTGTATTTCTTACAGTATCCTGAGTACTTCTGTGTCTACTATTCAATTTTTATGTAAATGATTCTCCTCTGTCATATCTCTGTTTTCCTCTAGTCTAGTTGTGGACTCTATCCTGCACTTGGGATTTGTTATTTGCTTTTAATCCTTAGAGCTTGACACGTATGTTTGCCCCCTTGAACAATACATTGTTTAGTTTTCATGCCTTTGGACTTCATGATGATGTTGAATTTCCACTCTTGGGACTTTTTTTTCCATTTAACATCATATGTCATAATATTAATTAACATTATTTATATATTATACATGTCATGCATATTATGTAATTAATGTTCATCTCTGTATTATATTTCATCATGTGAATATACCATTATTACTTTTTCTCCTATCAATAGTATTTGGTTTCTTTTGAGTATTTTTGTTCCTTTTAAAAAATATTTCTGATATGGGATGATTCTCATTTTTCATGGTAGTTATGTTTTATAAATTTGATTAGAACACAGAATTGGCTAATACTAAATCATTGACCCTAGGGGAAATACAAGGTTGGGTTTCTGGGAGCCTCTGGTCACATTTTCCTCAGTCAATCAATACATAACCTTGTTTTATGTATGTTTCTGTTTAAAGGCACCTTAAGGGGGTGCCTGGGTGGCTCAGTGGGTTAAAGCCTCTGCCTTGGGCTCAGGTCATGATCCTGGGGTCCTGGGATGGAGCCCTGCATCAGGCTCTCCGCTCAGCAGGGAGCCTGCTTCCTCCTCCTCTCTCTCTCTGCCTGCCTCTATGCCTACTTGTGATCTGTCTGTCAAATAAATAAACAAAATCTTTAAAAAAATAAAATAAATAAAGACACCTTATGTAATATATCGTTGACTTATTAAGAGTGGACTCAGGCCAGCAGCACTATAACTCAAGACTGAAGGAAGCTTTTCTAACACATGGATGTTCTCCATGCGGCACAGCATAGCTTCTTGTACTTAGTAGCACCAGACAGCACTTTAGTACTACACTTGGGGACCATCGTAGACAGAAAAAACATAGCAAAAAGAACAAAAATGCAAAAACAAGCAAACAAACAAAAAAAAAACAAAAGAAAAAAAAGCCCACAACAACAAAACTTTAAAAATGGTGACACTAGATAGACTACAAAAAGAACACTTGTTTGCAGTATGAGAGCTGAAATAAGCAGAGGGTATCTTTTTCCAACCTCAGGTGAGAATGTATACATAAGATATTAATTTGCTACTGTGTATGTGTATATATTTTTGAATGGCAACAAAAGCACAGCAAGTTACAAATAAATTTTAAAGAATAGGTGAAATCAAAAACAGGGAATTCATGAATGAGACTAGACAGTGTGAATTTTACTGAAGTGCTTCTCAAACACTGGCTTAGTAAAAATCAGATTTCTGGGCCCACCCCCTGAGATTTTGTTTGGTGAGTCTGGAGTAGGGCCCAAGAATTTGGATTTCTAACTACTTTTTGGGTGATGCTGATAATGCCAGTTGATGGAACACACTTTGCAATGCTCTTTCCTTATTTCTTTTTTTTTAATTAAAAAAAAATTAAAAATATTCAATTTAGCGAACATATGCCGTGCTATTAGTTACCAGGGTAGAATTTAGTGATTCAACAGTTGCATATAACACCCAGTGCTCATTATATCAAGTGTCCTCCTTAGTGCCCATCACCCCTTCCCCCACCCACCTCCCTAACAACCCTGTTTGTTTCCTAGAGTTCAGCATCTCTTTATAGTTTGCCTCCCTCTTTATTTTCATCTTATTTTATCTTTCCTTCCCTTCCTTACGTTCATCTGCTTTGTTTCTTAAATTCCACATATGAATGAAATCATATGGTATTTTTCTCTGACTCATTTCTTAGCATAATACCCTCTAGTCCCATCCATATAATGGCAAACGGCAAGATAACGTTCGTTTTGATGGCTGAGTAATATTCCATTGCACACACACATACACACCACACATGCAAACACACACACATATACTACCTCTTCTTTCTCCATTCATCTGTTGATGAACACCTGGGCTCTTTCCATATTTTGGCTGTTGTGGACATCACTGCTATAAACATTGGGGTGCGTGTGCCCTTTCAAATCACTGTTTATATCCTTTGGGCAAGTACCTAGTAGTGCAGTTGCTGGGTTGTGTTGGGTAGTTCTATTTTCAACTTTTTGTGGAACCTCCATGCTGTTTTCCAGAGTGCCTGTACCAGCTTGCATTCCCACCAACAGTGTGAGAGGGGTCCTCTTTCTCTGCATCCTTGCCAACATCTCTTGTTTACTAACTTGTTAATTTTAGCCATTCTGACTGCTGTGAGGTGCTGTATCATTGTGGTTTTGTTTTGTATTTCCATGATGCCGAGTGATGTGGAGCATTTTTTTGTGTGTCGACCATTTGTAGGTCTTCTTTGGAGAAATGCTTGTTCATGTCTTCTGCCTGTTTCTCAACTGGATTTTTTGTTTTTTGGGTGTTGAGTTTGATAATTTTATAGATTTTGGATACTAGCCCTTTATCTGATAAGACATTTGCAAATATCATCCCCCATTCCATAGGTTGTCTTTTGGTTTTGTCAACTGTTCCCTTTGCTGTGGAAAAGCTCTGTGAAAAATGCTGGCGGAATTTTGACAGGAATTGCATTGAATATGTATATTCTGCAAGGCTCTTCCTTGGCTGCTTTTAAGTTTATTTCTTTGTTCTTCAGTTTTGCTGTTATCTGTCTAGATATAAATTTGTTTATTTACACTACTTAGACATTGTTGAACTTCCTCAGTCTTTGGTTGGTATTGTTAATCAATTCTGAAACATGCTCATTCCTTACATATTCTAACTTTGTGCTCTGTTTTTTTTCTTTCTTCATTTGTCATTCCAATTCAATTTTGAATTTTCTCTCTCCATCCTTTGTCTTACTTCCTCTTCCACATGTCCTGTTTCCTTGCCTATGCTGGATAGTGGATAATTTTTTCATATATATTTTCTAGCTCCCTGGTTCCCTCTTCAACGTTTAAACTGCTATTGAAACTTAAGGAGTTTTAAATTTAATTCTATTTTTAGTTGTGAAATTTTTATATGGTCCTTTTGCATATCTGCTGACTCATAATAGATTTTGAATCACTTAAATTTCTATAGACCTATTAGACATACATATATTATATTTTAAGTCTGATTCCAATTTTAAATTACCTGTGTGAATCACATTTGTCTCACACTATTTCTATTAAATAGTGCTACCCTAGCAAGTGAGCAGCCTCCCTAGACAATGAAGGAAAGGAATAAGTTAGAAGAGCCATGGGAACCTATAACTAAGCACCAGATTTGAATTAACTGAAATTGATTGAAAAGCAGCTCTTTGGACTTCTTTCACTTGTAACATGTAGGAAAGGGGATACAGGAAGGGGACATAGACAGTGAATTAATACATATATCTCTACGTAATACATATCAAGTCATGGGAAATGCTATGAAAAAGCAAAGTAAATTGATACAGAATAATTGGGACAGAGAATGTGTAGTTATGAATTATTAAGGGAAAATCTCTGAGGAGTAATTTCAGCAGAAACAAAGTAAGAGTGAAGTCATATGACTCTCTGGGAGAGAATGTTTGTTGAAGATAGAATAGTCTGTGCTTTGACTTGGGGAAAGTGTTCTTTCACACAGTAGTGCCCGCAGTGTGACTTGTAACAGTTCTTGAGGAAACATTCTGGTAGCAATTATTAAAAATTTAAAATAGTTGGGGCACTTGGATGGCTCTGTTGGTTAAGTGTCTGGCTTTGGTGCACACAGGTCATGATCCTAGAGTTCTGGGATGGAGCCCCGCTTTGGGCTCCCTGCTCCTATCCCTCTGTGATTTGCTCTGTCTTGCCCTTGCTCTCAAATAAATAAACAAATAAAGGTTTAAAAAAATTAAAATATAAGCTTTTGCCCCACAATCCCATCTCAGAGACTCTGTCGTATTGGGGAAGGCATGGGATACATTAATATGTTTTATATATGTATACTGATGATTATTGTGGCAACATTTTAAAATATATTTATTTATTTGACAGAAGGCATGCACCTGCACAAGCAGAGGGAGAGGAAGGGAGAGGGAGAAGTAGGCTCCCCACCAAGCTGGGAACCTGATGGGGGCTCAATCCCAGAACCCTGGGATCATAACCTGAGCCAAAGGTAGTTGCTTAACCAACTGAGCCACCCAGCTGCCCCTGTGGCAGCATTTTTAATAGCAAAAGACTGAAAGCAAAGTACATATCAGTAGAAGTGGGTAGCAGAAAAAAAAATACATCGCATCATGTAATATACAGTCACAAAATATAGATATAATTATTAACATCGGAGACATCAGTGTGTCATTTTTGAGTAAAAAAATTAAGACATAGAA
Organism: Mellivora capensis; assembly: GCA_004024625.1. Taxonomy (NCBI): domain Eukaryota; kingdom Metazoa; phylum Chordata; class Mammalia; order Carnivora; family Mustelidae; genus Mellivora; species Mellivora capensis. Next base: position 54,057 of record PISX010007065.1, read on the forward strand.
AACTATATATATTTTTAACAGATGCAGAATAAATTCCTACAAATGAGTAGGTGTATAAACTTAAAAATGTATATCTAATTTTATCATTAAGAAAAATAAGGTTTGCGTATTGAGTTATTGATATGAATTACTGGTGAGGGGAACAAGATAAAATATATAATGCATTACAGATTTTCATGGTATGGTCATATTCAGCTTTGTAAAATTGTATACACCACATAAATACAGAACAACATTGACCTTCTTCTATTATTCCTTGGATCTTTACAAAACACGGTTCTTGAGCAAAAAAGAATTCTAAAAATATTTGACAGGTTACATTTACTTATTAGAAGCCAATAAACTTAAAATCAACACTCTAAAAAAAAAAACTAATAACAAAAATCCTGAACCAAAACCCCGTTAAGCTCACTTAAAACAAACAAAGTTGTATACTTTACGGAGAACAATTTAATGAAACATTTTTTTAAAGTAGCCTCTGGATTAAAGAGGAATTTTGAATAATTAAAAGCAAAATATGTTACTACAAAACAATACTTTGTATATACTCAGTACAAAATACTGAGTACACTACTCAGTACTAAAGTAGTACTGAGAGAAAATATATAGCTTTAAATATTTTTTAAAGACTGAATACAAGTAACAGAAACATACTAATTAACAATAAACCAATAAAAATACAGTAAAAAGTAATTAGGATAAAACTAAAGTATGTGAAACAAAACTAAATGTATAGAAAAGGTAAACACATCACACTTGGTGCTTTGAACATATTGAATCAAAAAATAAGCCTAGTTTTAAAAATAAGATGCATAATGAAAGTAAAGTCAGGGTATTAAAAGAGAAAACCATAGTATAGAAGACTTTAAAAAATAGATACTTCTTTTATATATATATATATTTATTAGAGAAAGAGAGAGAGAGCATGTGCTTGTGTATGTGAGCAGGGGAAGGGGCAGAGGGACATAGGGAGAGAATCTGAAGCAGACTTCGTGCCAAGCATGGAACCCAAAGCAGGACTTGATGCAGGCCTGGATCTCATGACCCTGAGCTCATGACCTGAGCACAAACCAAGAGTTTGACACTGAACTGAATGAGCTACCCAGGCGCCCCAGGAGGTATTTCTATACAAACCTGGAAATTTAGAGAATTACAAATTTTCTAAATTCTAAATGTTCAGTATCTTTTGATTTGCTAATTGCAGTCTTCTAGTAGAGCATGTTCCAGTAATGGAAGAGATGGGTTTATATTGGGGAAATCAGAAAGGCAACAATATAATCTACTATAGTATTGCATTAGCATACAGAACACTAGTGAATTTGTGTATAGAAATTGGGAAGCATTTGATAAAATGAACTCTTTTTAACCATTTGCACGCATTTTGGAAATTGAAAATCTATGTACCGTATGAATCAAGAGAAAGTGCCTAAACAGAAGAAAGACTTTTTCTAAAAATCGATATTTAGGTGTAATGAAGTTAATGTTAAAGTATTTACCATTATAATGGAAAGGACCAAGACATGAAGGTCAATTATTAGCACATTTATTCAGCATTGTTTTTTAGGTTTTTGCTAATGTAATCACTACATATATCCATGTAATAAGTGATAGTAATCATGGAAAAGAAGAGACAGAATTGTTATTTGCAGATAATTCAGTTGCATGCCTAAAAAAACCTAAAAATCAGAACAAATAAGTAGAGTAAATAGATTAAGGCAAATATTCAAAACTTCATCCCTCTTATTTTTACTATCATGAACTTTTTTTTTCCCCAATAACAAATACATTTAATTTAAATGTTATAAGATGGGATGCCTGGGTGGCTCAGTTGGTTAAGCGGCTGCTTTCGGCTCAGGTCAGGATCCCAGCATCCTGGGATCGAGTCCCACATCGGGCTCCTTGCTCGGCAGGGAGCTTGCTTCTCCCTCTGCTTCTGCCTGCCACTCTGTCTGCCTGTGCTTGCTCTCTCTCTCTCTCTGACAAATAAATAAAATCTTAAAAAAAAATTAATGTTATAAGACAATTATCCTTGGAACTATTTTAAAAAAATCTTTTGATAATGTAGGAAAGTGCTTTGGTCTCTTTAGTTGGCCAATTTAGACAAATGTTCAGTTCTGTAAGCACAAGATACAGAAAAGATGTAGATTTAACTAAATTTTTGAGTAACTGGTATCTAACTATTTTCTTATCTATCTCATAAGGTGAAGTGGTTGGTGTAGGGTTTTTTCTTTTTTTTAATTAATTTTTTTATTTTTTATAAACATATAATGTATTTTTATCCCCAGGGGTACGTCTGTGAATTGCCAGGTTTACACACTTCACAGCACTAACCATAGCACATACCCTCCCCAATGTCCATTACCCCACTCCCCTCTCCCGATCCTCCTCCCCCCAGCAACCCTCAAATTGTTTTGTGAGATTAAGAGTCACTTATGGTTTGTCTCCCTCCCAATCCCATCTTGTTTCTTTTCTTCTTTTCCTACGCCCCAACCCCCCATGTTGCATCTCCATTTCCTCGTATCAGGGGGATCATATGATAATTGTCTTTCACTGATTGACTTATTTCACTAAGCATGATACCCTCTAGTTCCATCCACGTCATTGCAAATGGCAAGATTTCATTTCTTTTGATGGCTGCATAGTATTCCATTGTGTATATATACCACATCTTCTTTATCCATTCATCCATTGATGGACATCTAGGTTCTTTCCATAGTTTGGCTATTGTAGACATTGCTGCTATAAACATTCGGGTGCATGTGCCCCTTCGGATCACTACGTTTGTATCTTTAGGGTAAATACCCAGTAGTGCAGTTGCTGGGTCATAGGGTAGTTCTATTTTCAACTTCTTGAGGAATCTCCACCATCATGAACTTTTAAAAATTAAAAAGGAAAGTAAAAAGATCATTCATAATAATGAAAAAAGTTGTAAAACATTTACAACACTTAAACACATTTCACACAAATGGCCCAGAATCCATTATGATATTGTTAAAGAGTAGAAAATTATGTGAATTATTATAGATACTTGATTGATATGAAGACATTCTATGTTTCTACATGGAGTGATTTAACATTAAAATCAGTCCCAAATTATAATGGTGAGATCCCATTTTTTCAGAGTTTAAGACATAGGAGGAAACAGTGGACTGTTCACATTTGTTACCTAAAAGTAGTGGGATTGTAAGGAGTAGGGGAGTGCTACTTCGACTTTATATCTGTTTTGACTGGTTTCAATTAGCTTTTCACTTTTGTCAGAGTAGGAATTTTTGTGTGGGCTTTGGGTATGTATAGACTCTATGCTTATCCATGTTTATTCTTTGTTTCTAGCTACATTTTCTGGGAAAGTCATCTTACTTATCTAAACATCAATTTCTGGGGCGCCTGGGTGGCTCAGTCGTTACGCATCTGCCTTCGCCTCAGGTCATGATCCCAGGGTCCTGGGATCGAGCCCCGCATCGGGTTCCCTGCTTGGCAGGAAGCCTGCTTCTCCCTCTCCCACTCCCCCTGCTTGTGTTCCCTCTCTCGCTGTGTCTTTCTCTGTCAAATAAATAAATAAATAAATATTAAAAAAAATAAACATCGATTTCTGCCCCTTTAAAGCGAGCTTAATAGTGGTTATTACTGGGGCATTTGGGAGGCTCAGTCATTTGAGAATCTGCCTTCAGTTCGTGTCAGATTCCCGGGTATTAGGGTCAAGACTCACATCTCTGGCTCCCTGCTTAACAGAGAACCTGCGTTTCTCACTCCCTCTGCTGCTCCCCCTGCGTAAGCTTTCTCACTCACTCTCTCTCTGGGTCAAATAAGTAAATAAAATCTTAAAAAAAAAGCAAACAAACGGCTGTTATCTCCATCTAGGTGAGGTGATGATTAAATAAGCTGTATGAAAATCTAAGAACATAACTCGCTTAGCAGAGTGTACACTCTAGGTAAGTGGAAGCCATTCTGTCTTTGATAATAGGAGTTTATTCTGCTAGTGCTACTCCTCCAATCTGCTCATGTTTAATAGTTCCACCCACCACCCCCAGTCAGCTGTGGTGTAGAGGAAAGGACATTGGGTCTAACTACATGGAACACTGAACTTAGGAAGTTAGACTACTATAGGATTGGTACAATACTACATAAATAATGTTTAAAAAATAGCTGACCAAGCTATTAATTTTCATAATTTTTTTATTATAGGCAACTTGACAAATTTACATCTGTGATTGCTTATAAAATTGTTTAGTCATGTTGTTAGAATTGCAATGTTGCTATCTCTTGACTTACTTGGGTACCTGTATTGTTAATTTATCTAAAATAGGCAATTGGTATATTATTTGACTTCATAATGTTGATAATGTGTGTTTGCTCATTTCCAAAATTTCTCATTTTTAAAAAAATAGGCTCCATGCCAACATGGGGCTTGAACTTATGACCCTGAGATCAAGTGTCCTATAATACTCTACTAACTGAGTCAGCCAGGCACCCCCAAAATATCTCATTCTTGGAGCACACAAAAATATAGAATAACGATAATTTCTACTGAAGGATAATTTTTAAAAACAGTTTAATAATTAAAAACCACTTCATAGCAATTTCCTTTACAATTTTTCAGTGTTAGGAAACTTGTTTTCTTAGTAGATTTATTTTTTTTTATTTTTAAAGATTTTATTTATTTATTTGACAGGCTGAGATTACAAGTAGGCAGAGAGGCAGGCAGGGAGAGAGAAGAGAAAGCAGGCTCTCCGCGGAGCAGAGATGTGGGGCTTGATCCCAGGACCCTGGGATCATGACCTGAGCCGAAAGCAGAGGCTTTAACCCACTGAGCCACCCAGGCGCCCCTCTTAGTAGATTTAAATACACTTTGATTACATCATCTGTGATATATATTTAGCCTTAAAGTTAATTTCCCATTTAAGAGCATCTCAATTTCGGACTTGGGTGGCTCAGTCCTCTGAGCGTCTACAACTCTTAGGCAGTCTAAGCCTCTGCCTTTGGCTCAGGTTGATCCCAGGGTGCTGAGGTCAAGCCCTGCATGGGGGGATCTCCCAGCTCAGCAGGGAACCTGCTTATACCTCTCCCTCTGCCTGCCACTCTGCCTACTTGTGCTCTCTTTCTCTTTGTCAAATAAATAAAATAAAATTTTTTTTTTAAGATTTTATTTATTTGACAGAGAACACAAGTAGGCAGAGCAGCAGGCAGAGAGAGAGGAAGGGAAGCAGGCTCCCTGCGGAGCAGAGAGCCCAATGAGGGGCTGCATTCCAGGACTCTGGGATCATGACCTGAGCTGAAGGCAGAGGCTTTAACCCACTGAGTCACCCCAGATCTTTTTTATTTTAAAAGAGCACCTCAATTTGAAAGAAAATATGTTTCCCCTTTAAATTCAAGCTCCCAAATGCTTGATAAAATCATGGCTATCGAGTGCTCTGTGGTAGCTACCACTTAGAAAGATCTTTGCCCTGTGCCCTGTTTGATTCCCCAGGCATGTTCCGGTGTCTCTTGTTTCAGTGACCCTCCCATTCAGAAAGTCAATACTTTAAGTATATTTGTTCTTGTTTTTATTTTTCTGTTTGTGTTTTGTTTTGCCCGTTGTCTGAAAACAAATATTTCAGAAAGGACTCTTGATTTTGTGCAAGTGTTATAGTTTCACAATTTACTTGACCACCAGCCTATGAAGAAATATTGTCATTATTATAGCTTGTCTCATTTTCCTTATTTTATTTTCAACTTAGAAGTTGAAACTCAGTTGGCAGTGTCTGCTTTTGGGTGTTTTGAGCCATGTTCAAAATTGCTGCCCTAAAAACTTAAAATACATGCAATGACATGTTACTTAGAAAATAATATAATGTGCCTTTTGGTCATGAGAGTAAAAAATGATGTAATAAGTGGTGCAAGTAGATTCGTCACTCATTGAAGGTATGTATTTAAAATACAAAGACTTGATGCTGTAATTATATTGTGAGGAGAAACAGACCTAGAACCTACAAATCTACCTTTATGTATCTTATATTCTAATGGGGATAGTAGTATTGATCAGGTAAAATCACACATATACACAGGAAGGGATAGGACTCCTCAAATAACCCAAAGTTAGGCTTAACTGAGAAAAGTGTATTATTCCAGCAAAGGGAATGGACTGAGGAGGAGGGACTGAAGGAATGCTGAGTGAATTGGCTCTATGAGACAGAGGGAAAGCAAGGAGAGAGATGCTAGATGTACCCAGGGGCTGAATGATCTTGCAGAAAATGAAAACTGTAACCCAAACAGAACCAGTATCTGGGGCAAATAACTGTTAGATTCCTTCTTGTCAATAGCTCTCCACAACAGTTAATCATTATCAGGGGTCTCTGTGTACAACAAATACATACACCCACATCTTGCTGTCTGTATGACATTTAAAAGAAACATTTAAAATTGTGCTTGTAATTGAGAAGGGTGTAATTACTCTGAGGTGTAAATTTAGATATCCTTTAATTCATTTCCTTTTTTTCCCCAGAGAAACCTAATAAAAATTTTAGCTAACTACTTCAAGATGAACCTGAACATTTTCGTATTTGAAATTTAACTCTCTCTCCATATAGTATCAACAATATCATTATACCTTGGTTATCATAGAACATTAAAATTAATTTCTGTTTTTAAATTAATGACATTTAAAATTTAAATATTGCTTATAATTTCCATAGCTCGTAAAGAAGTACTTGATAACTAACCAACTTGCATTTGAATAAGCTCTTCTGTTACTGAACACAAGAATTTCATGCTTGTTAGGAGCCAGAGTTAGAAGCATTTGGGCTTCAGAAAGTGTATGTGTATGTATGTGTGTGTGTGTGTGTGTGTGTATAAATATAAACATATAAGTATATATATATGCAGATATGTTTATATATCATGCATTGGTTCCTCAGTTCCTTCTAAAATTGGGTCCTCTGTTGTTTTTATTATTAGATATAGGATGTTGCAGTTATAGAATTGAAGACAATTATTATCTTGATAATTGAGTATACTCTTGTGTGGGGATGTATACCATTTAAATATCTCAGCATCAGTTTATCGATTTTGTTGGGTCAAACTTAGAAACACCATCAATAATCTCAGTACAGCATGATGCTGTGCTTGGTACAAAGTTTAAATATTTAGTCACTGAGTTAACTCCTACAATGTCAAAGGAAAAGCACAATTAATAGTATAAGTACCTGTGGTTCTACTAAAGAAGAATTAACAAATAGACTTGTGTTATTTAATGTCTTCTTCATAGTATTTGTTTCTCTTGTAGTGTGCAGACACGAGAAATCATTTTTTATATTAAATTCTGTATTTTATCATTGTTAGAAAAAATATTAAATTTTGAGCACTAAATATATTTTACTTATTATGGCTTCTCTATTTGGTGTTAGATTCAGAAAGAAGCCTGAGTGCCCGCTAAATAAAAAAATTCAGGAGAAATGGAAATTTAACCAAGGGTGAGAGTACCAAAAATGAACCTATTATGACCACTTATTTTCTCTAATTTTAGTATGCTTTATTTCAAGGTTGTAATATAATAAAAAATGTCAGGTAGATTAAGGGTAGTAACTAAATTTTAAAAGTACCAAATACTATACAAACTTTATTTCCCTAATGCAGTTATTATATACTTATATAGATACATATATAGTGAGAGAGAGAGGTGCACGCAGGAACTTGCTCCTGGTAGAGATACATATAGATGTGTGTGCATGTAATTAAAGGTATTTCTTTCTAGCATTTTTCAGCTATTTAGTGGTTCTTGAACTTTGCCCTGGTAATAGAAAAGAGAATAATTAGAAGAATATAAGTAACTTTATAAAAGAAAATGTTGGTTCAACTTGACAATTTTAATCTTGCTTTAACACTAGAGACCAATATTCATCAGACTGAGCATACAATTTAAGGTAGAAATGAGAATCCTTTTACCCCCAAAACTATAGAGTGTTTGTTCACAGCTTGGGTTCTTTAAAATAGCTTAGGTTTTAGGATTATATTAGGGAGAGTTTTTAAAGAAAAATTTATACTCATTTCAATTTTTAATTAATGATTAGGTTTCAATGCTTTACGTTTAGGGAATATAAAGGCTTCAGTTTTCTCTTTTTTTTTAATTTTTTTATTTTTTATAAACATATAATGCATTTTTATCCCCAGGGGTACATGTCTGTGAATCGCCAGGTTTACACACTTCACAGCACTAACCATAGCACATACCCTCCCCAATGTCCATTACCCCACCCCCCTCTCCCGATCCCCTTCCCCACAGGAACCCTCAGTTTGTTTTGTGAGATTAAGAGTCACTTATGGTTTGTCTCCTTCCCGATCCCATCTTGTTTCTTTTCTTCTTTTCCTACGCCCCAACCCCCCATGTTGCATCTCCACTTCCTCATATCAGGGAGATCATATGATAGTTGCCTTTCTCCGATTGACTTATTTCATTATAGGCTTCAGTTTTCTACACTCATATGCAGGTACCTCTTAAAAGAGGTTTGCCATTTCAGCCAATAATTTTGCATGTTAAAATCATATTCTCTTATACAGAACTTCTTTCTATATACTAGATTCACAGTTTTCTAAGATCCTGAAATTAAAACTAGTATTGTTACAGAAGCTTTATATGTCATGCTTTAAGAATTTGGAGATTCAGATGGAGTAACTAATAAATATTACCATTACTTGATCAATAGAAATTACAGATTAATTAAGCACATCTGAATGGTTAGTCAAAAACCATAAGCCTTTGCAAAATATCAGTTTACACATTTAACCTGTTCTTTGATGTTTCCACTATAGATGTCTGTTCACCTTATAAAATTGAGTAAGTTTTGTTAAGTTGCTTTAAAGAATTACATGTAGTCATAATGAATGAAATTGAATTTCTTTAAAGTGCTCAGATTTAACAATTCTAAATATCCTCACCTAGATTAGTGAATTGTTTTCTGTAGTTTTAAAGACGTAATCAAAAGTAGTATTTCAGTTTTCTACTTGTCTATGACTGATATGGCAGTTTATTGAAGAGGCTATCTTTCATGATTGTGCTCCATAATTTGTAGTGGTACCCATGCATATGGCAGTTAGGTGTTTATTAAACATGTGGTTCTTTTAAAAACTCAAGACACATTCCTGGTCAAAATTCTTGTGAAACTATGAATGGAAGCTTATTTCCTTATCTTTGTAAGGAACCTGACTCAAACCAACAAGCTCTATCATTAACAGTGAGATATTAGGTAAAGTCCCGTTAAAGTTAGGGGGGGGGGGGAAAAAAGGATTTTTCCATCATCTGACCACTAGGATAAAATGATTCTTAGAAAAAAAAAAAAAAAGTACTCTGCTTTTGGATTGTTATCCTTAGTTAAAATATGTTTCCTTACTTTATAAATGGTTACTAGAGGTAATGTTTAATGGCAAAAAAATTTTTGAAGTTTGAGTCTAGCACTAATTGGCTGTTTAAACTTGTTCAAGACAAATGCTACCTTCAGAGTCTTTTCTAAACTGCTTATGTCAAAAACAACAAAAATCTGACATGGAGTTGTCACAGGAACACCCTGAGGATAATAGATATGAAAATACTTTGAGTAGCATGTCGATAATAGATTTGGCATGATTATTAATGGTGAAAACAATATGCAGAAGTCTCAATTCATTTTTTGTTAATTATGAACCTGTTTCCACTTCATGAACTGTACATTCTTATGGTCAATTAGTAGTATTCTCTCCAGATATGCTGCATTTTCTGCCTATTCTGCCCTGACTTTTTTTGTTAGTCTTTTTTCTATACCTGGATTGCCCTTTTTCTATGATCTCTGTTCATCAAAATAGTCCTCAGCTTTCAGGATCCATAAGAAAACCAATTGTTCCATGAATTGTCCCACACCTACCTCCTTTACTATTTGGAGCAATCTCTTCCTTTTTTACCTGGCACAGAGATTTTTTCTTTCTTAATAATTCAGCCTGTGATTCTCTTCCGTCTCCAGAGTAGTCTGTGAACATCATCAGGGACCTTGTTAGACGTGCAGAATCCAAGGCCACATCACAAACCAAAATCAGGAATCACCCAGGGATCCCCATGCATATTACAGATTGGGAAGCACTGGCCTAATTAATTATAATTTCGTTGGGAGGTAGAACATCGTGAAGGGAGAGCTTCTCTGTCTTGTCTGTCATCCAATGATTTGCACATAATAGGTGTTCAGTAATTGTGTCTTGAGTGGAATTTTATTTTTAATATTTTGAAGTCAAAATCAGTATCAAAAAACTCAATTTTTAGGAAAGGATGTTCTAAAGTCAGAGCAAGAAGAAAGCTATTCATTATTGATGCTACTCACGTCAACTAATCAATATTTCTTGGTCATCAACTACTGTACTTTTTCATGCATAAAATATTAGTATGGATCCTTGATCTTATAAAGAAAAATCTCCAGTCTAACCTTCACCTTCAAAAAATTCATTTAGATAACTGAATCAAAATGCAGTTGCTTTGTCATCTTTGTAAATATTTAATATATGCTATTAGAAGTCATGACAGAATTTTAAGGCATTGTGCACCCAAAAATGACTGGTAAATATCAAGATGTGATTTCATTAAATTATTTAAACAGATCAATTCATTTGTCTTGATTTTCTATAAAATGGTAGATAAAGCCATATAAGGAACAATTTCTCATTTATAATTAAAGTTTGGTGATTCTATACTGTAAGAAACTTTATGTTCCAGTGAGTGATGTTAAATTTTGACTTTTTCCCTTACAAACTTATTTATAAGATTTTTCTGTCTAGAATTCCATCAAAAATTTAAAAGGGTTTTGAGTACCCATTAAGTCACATTCACCTGCCTGTATACACTAATTGCTTTGAGTTAGATTAACCACATCCCTAATTGTAGGTGGTTTCTTTCCATTGCCTAGAAAGTTGCTAGCCTGCTTCTCTCTGCTATCAGCTAATATGTGCTTAGGGAACAGAAACTAATTTTAACATTAGCCCAAGCAAAATGTAATTAGGACGGCTAATATGCTGAAAAATACCCCCAGTAAAAATCTTTTTTATGTAATGCCATTTTAATGGAAATGACATTTTTAAGAAATGCAAGTGACAAAGACTTGAATGATGCCTGTGAGCCTTTAATTTTGTGTGTTGCCTAATTTGTTAATAAAGGGAGAATAGGAGCATTCCACTCTTTCCATTTTGGATACAGAATAGATTTTAAAGTAGAATTCTTAATGTTCAGTTTTACTTAGGATAACTTTAAAATAACAAACTCGAGTAGTCCTAATAGATCTATAAAAGGGTAGGATGTGTGCATGTATGTGTACGTGTGTGTGTGTGCGTGATGACCACCATAAGTAGAAGGACTTTGGTAATTATGTCATTTTTTTCATCTTGATCCTTTCCATTAATGAAGATGATTGAAACTGACTTTTGCTTGTGTGACTTTCCTTTCATTTTCTTTTAAAAACAGATACTCTGAATTTGGGATTTGGGTATTAAAGGCAATTTAAAAGGATTAATAGTTTTCTTAAAAAAATAAGTATGATTACTTCCAGAATTTATAAGTTCTTCATTTATACTCAGATCTATATTAAGCGTTTTAGGTTTTGCTTGTTTAATTCTATAACAACCATGTGAGAATGATATTATATTCATTTCCTAGATCATGAGACTTAAGCTCAGGGATATTAAGACACAACTGATAAATGGATCAGTTGGGATTTGATTCTCTATTAACCTAAAGCCATTTTAGTATTCTTAACGAATAGGCCCTAGTACCTCAATAAAAATACTTTCTTCTTAATATTATGCTAGAAACCATAATGACAGAATAACATATACAAATGTCACCATTTTTTCTCTTGAATTGTGCCTGAAATGAGTTTCAGGCTCTAATTTTGGTGTCACTACAATGTGATCAAAGTTTCATATACCTGTCTTAAAATCCAAAATTGTTAAATGTTCAAAACTTTCTGTGAAACATATGAAACACGACTGTGCTTTTCACCTATAGACTTGTGTTTATGTGAGACCATGTAATTGTCTAACTAAATGGTCCTTAGAAAGGCAATGCTAGTAACTTACCAGTTCTTTGCAATGATACTAACTTACCAGTTCTTTGCCAAAATTCGTTATGTTTGAAATTATTCTCTAATTTTAATTTAATTTAATTTCTAAATTTGACAGTGGTTCTTCATTTTGCTGAATATGGAGTGTCAAAGTCTTGGGATATTGTTGAATTGTCTGTTTCTTCATCCTATCAGTTTTTAATTGTATTTTGGGGAACTCTTTTAAGGTACATATACACTTTTTATATTGCCATACCATGATCATTTGATCTTTTTATCAATATAAAATCTTGGTCTCTAGTAACATTTTTGTTTTAAAAATCTATGCTGTCTGCTATTTCTGTATTGCCACTCTGGATTTCTTTTATTTTCTGTTATTTTCAAGATTTTATTTATTTGAGGGAGAGAGTGAATGAGAGAGAGTGTGCACACAAGCAAGGGGAAAGGAACGAGGGGGAAGCAGATTCCCCACTGAGCAGGGAGCCCAATATAGGACTTGATTCAGGACCCTGAGATCATGACCGAGTTAAAGGGAGATGCTTAACTGAGCCACCCAGTTACCCAACCACTCCAGATTTCTTATGGTTGCTATTTGCATTGATGCACATATATATATATATATAGAGAGAGAGAGAGAGAGAGAGAGTCCATTCTTTTATTTTCAATTTGTATTTTTGAATGAAAAGTGTGACTTTTGTAGACATTATATTGTTGGATCTTGTTTTATCCAGTTTCACAATCTCTTCTTTTGATTAGATTTTTAAAAATATTTTATTTATTTGACAGAGAGAGATCACAAGTAGGCAGAGAGGCAGGCAGAGAGAGAGGGGAGGAGGCAGGCTCTCTGCTGAGCAGAGAGCCTGATGCGGGGCTGGATCCCAGGACCCTGAGATCATGACCTGAGCCGAAGGCAGAGGCTTAACCCACTGAGCCACTCAGGCGCCCCTGATTAGATTTTAAGCCCATTCACATTTAATATTTTTGATACTTTTTGATATAATTGGGTTTCCATCTGCACTTTTGATTTTATATATCTTCTGTGGATTTTTGTTCCTCTGTTCCTCCTTTACTTCAGTCTTTTATATTAAGTAAATGTTTTCTGATGTAACATTTTAATGGGGTTTTATAATGTATCTTTGGAGTTATTTTCTTGGTGGCTTCTCTATAATTTGTCTTAATTTTTTGTAATCTACTCAAGATTTATATTTAATTCCAGTGAGATACAGAGACATTGATGCCTTATAGCTGTATTTCCTCTCTTGCATTTTATGCTACTATTGTTACATATTTTATATCTATGTATTTTATAAAACCAACCCAATATTATTATAATTATTACTTTATATAATTTAGTAGCTTTTAGAGAAGATGAAAGGATAACAAGTATTTATGGTATATGTTATATTAACCTTCTTATTTAAAATTTCTTGTTCTTATTGGTTTTTGTGGACTCAAGTACCATCTGGTGACTCCCTGGGTTGGTGGTAGTTTCAGCAGGTTCTCTTTGTCTTTTTCATCAACCTCTGTTCATCTGTCTGCCTCTGTTGGTATCGTACCCAACAGTTAGCTTCCAGTAATTGCAGCCTTGATTTTTGAGGCTGGTCTCTGAGGTTGTTCTGATCCTGGTGAGGCTCTTCTTAGTGGTCCTCTTCCTTGTTTCTTTTTAATAAACTATTTGGCCTATGGTTTAGCTTGCTGCTCTCTTGAAGCTACTAGCCTTCTCTTAATTACTTGCCACTAAATAGACTTTGTATTTGAGAGTATCTTAGCCTTGAATTTCCCCACTTTCTGTTCTAAGTAAAGTCAGTTACCCTGGGAGAGCTGCAGATCTCCCTGTCTTAGGTGTTGCCTTTTTCCCCAGGCAAAATTCTCTGAACAACTACCTAAGAACTTGCCATTTTGCCTGCTCCTCCTGGAGTGTTACCTCTGCTTTATAAGCAGGATGATGCTGTGTGGGATAATAGCCTTCAGTCTTCCTGCCTTGCCCTTGTTACTGTGGAGTTTCATCTTATATGTGAGCTGGATTGGGGGCTACTGAGTTCCAGTTTCTTGGTTTGCCATGCCTGTTGTAAGAGCTCTGTGTTATGAGTGGAGCCTGAGTGGAGAAGTGAATCCCTACCTTCTTAGCCACACTTGACTGGAATTCAGTCTCTGCAAAACAGAGCAGGAGGAAGGTGAGAAATGCTTGTGGCTGGGCTCTCCTGTAGAAATACCATAGCCCTTGGCTGAGAGGGAGAGGGAGCCTTGTTTTCAGTGTTCCATCCACTTGGTGTGGAACTTTCACACACTGAGCTGGGGAGGCAGAAAGTAGAAGAGGGAAGGGAGGTCATAGATCAAGTACAACAGTCTCTTTGTCTTTTGTACTGAGATTTAGTAGACTTTCTTAAGTATTTCCTTTTATACTATCAAGACAATTTCCATAAACTTTAAATGATTGTTTTTTGTAATTTTTACCTGTATGGCTGTCTCATTGGAATGAGGCTCTGAGGAGCTCCTCATGCTGCCATTCTGGGTGTTGTCTGTTACCTATATCTTTTAGTCCAAGGGCATCATAGAAAATTGTTCTTGTGCTAAGGTACTGTGAAAAGAGAAGGTTTGGGAGCCTTTATATTAGGACAAGTTACTAACTTTATCCACATCTCAAAATTCACATCTTTAAAAATAATGAGACCACAACAGTGGTTTTAGGGTTACATGATATACATTTATGGATGTTCCTGATATATAAGAAAACAATAACAAATCTGACTATTTTTATTTATACCTCATGTATATATTATATACACACACACATAAATGGTGTTTAAAATGTTTTAATTACAATTATAGTTTTAAATATATTTTCCAAACTTTGCTCCATTTTATTCCCTAAATCAGTCTGATGAAAGTATCTTTCGTATGGAGTGTCCTATTTGTAGAGACACAGGTGAATTTATGCTTTTCATGAAATTCGACATATAGATGGTAAGTAGCACCAGTGAAAGAATGAAAATCAATGCCTCTGCATTCCTTTAAGTCTGTGATCAAAGTAGAAGCCTCAGTTTATGATATCTCTCAGAGATTAAGACCCAGTAGGCAATAATGACCTAACACTGCCCTTGGGACCATTGGGTCTTCAAATCTGGTCATTACTCACCAGGATTTTGTTGGTCTTGATCATTATTGCCTAATTTGGGTACATTTAGAACTGAATGCCAAAGCCCATGCAGCTTGATTATATGAAAGCCTGCTGTTTTTATGACATGGAGAGCTTACTACATTTCATTTTCTTAATTTACGTCAAACTTTCAAATGTTTTTACTTAGTAGAAGTAGTCTATAGGGTCCCAAGTCTTTCTAAAAACACATTTTTATCTGGAAGCTCTGAGAATATTTTCTTAAATATTATTTAAAAAATAATCTTCTTTTAGCCCTTACTTCATTACCAAGAAAATTTCCAACTCTAGTATTCAAAATCTGTGACCAGAAAGTTAATGTAACTCTTGCTTTTTACTGGCAAAAATTTAAACAATACAGTTATGTATTATTATGAAAGCTTAGTGTGACATGTCTTTGATTGGCCTTTAAGCTATATAAAAATTCTTAGTTGCTATTCAAAACTGGGGAACTGAAGAAATAAGAAAGGGAATAAAGCTGATTAGAGTATGGGGGAGAGCATTTTAGGAAGCAAGGAATACAGAGAATAAGCAATGAAGAATAAGAAAATTCAAAAATGCACTAGCCAAATTTGGAAGAATAGACATACAGTGGCACCTGGGTGTTTGTTGATAAGTTGTTGATAACATTTCTTGTTGTATGAGTGCTGAGCTTCTTTAAGTGAGGGAACAAAACACTGATTCTTGGTTTAAGCTATGAATTAGAGTTTTTGATACCTATAGTTTCTAAAACTCTTGACAGATATAGCTATTACTTAGTGTCTGATCTTTGCCTCACTGCCTATCTCCTTGTTTTTGAAAAAAAAAATTAAGGGTTAAGCAGGTATAGTTACCCCTAAAAATGTTATCTATTTACTTAGCAGCATGCTTGAAATACAAAAACATCTTTCTCCATTACTAATCTAAGGTTCTCAAACTCTGGTGTATAGGATTTCCCCCCTATTTTTTGGTGAAAAATAAAAGGAATTTATAACTGCATTTGAAATCTAGACATTAAAAACCATGACATTAAAAGCCAATATTCTGAATATATTTTTAAATTTAACAATCCTACAGAATTTATCTTCTGATTTATGAGGGTAATGAAAACAGCCTGTCCTAGAGCAAGTCTTGTTAAATTCTCCTTCAGGAGGTACAACAGAACTCCAAAGCAGTCAGTTTTAAGATGGAAAAATAAGGCAAGTCTTCTAATTAAGTAGAAACATTTTGTCATTTCAAAATGTAAAAGCATTGATCATTTGTCAGTTGTATATCAAATGCATAACTGAACAAAATTCTAAAATATTTTTTATGATTTAGACTTTGTAGTAAAAAAATTGCATGAAAATGCAAAGCTTCTAGATGATAGCAAAACCAATATTTTACTCTATACTGAGAAGTTCATCCTTACAGAGCAATCATTGCACCTTGATGGAAGCTAGTAGGATAGAGAGAAAAGTCAAAATAGGTTATTTTCTTAGAAAGATGATTAAACAAGCAAGCACTTATATGAGAGATTTCAACCTTGTGTACCACCTAAAACTACCATAACTTAATTTTTTCCTGTGCCTGGTATTCTGTTAAAAAGTATAATACGTTCACAGAGGCGTAATATCTATTAGAAGATCTTATGGGGATGAATTTGAAAGCTTCAAGCACTGAGCACTTTAGCTCAGATTCTTGAAAAGTTGAAACGTTCTTTTTTCACACCCACTAAACAGACTTAATGACAGCAAGATACAAGAGCAAGCTGAAACTGAAAAGATGGTGATGGATATGATTGCAGAAAGAAAATCATGCAGTTTTAGAGCAGGAGATACAAGGGATTATCTTGTTGAGCATTCATCATATATAAATAGTTTCAAGGATTCCTTTAAATGAAAACAAAGCATCATGGACCCCTCAGGTTCACTTACATTATGCATATTTAAGTTAATAAGAATAAACTTGAGACTACATATGTTTTTCCTAAACTTACAGTTTGTATATAATCATAAAAGAAATTCTAATATATAACACCAATAATATTAAAATTAAATTTATTCTACATAGTGCATAATGTTTTCCTGAAAGTAAATCACTAATGCTGATTTTAATTCTAGAAAAACAAAGTCTCAGTGTTTTTCATTTGATCTATTTTTATATATTTTACTAGTTTTATTTCTATATCATTTCTTCCCATGATTTTGAAGTTACTATTCTACTGTCTTCTGGCTTTCATATTTTTACTGGGAAGTCTACTGTCTAACTATTATAGATCTGTCTTTTCTCTTTGATGGTTTGAACATAATCTGTTTTTGAGATTCTTTAGTTTTCTTATTGTGTCTTCAAACTTTTATTTATTTTTTATCCTGACTAGAATGCACTGTAATTCCTGTATATTTAAAGTCATTTATTTTCAACAGTTGTAGAAAATTCAGAGCTGAATAGCTCTTTAAATACTGTCTTTCTTTTATTTTCTCTCCTTGTGACACCACATAGGTGAATATTAGCCTTGACAACTTAAAAATATTTGAAACTCCTTAAATTCCATATCATCTTTATTCTCTTTGATGCATAATTTCTTTAGGTTTATTATCACTTCTTTTTCTCTGTATGCAGTTGAGTCTAGGCTGGAATTTAGCCACACATTGTTTGTTTGTTTCAATTTTTTATTTAAGTTCCAGTTAGTTAACATATAGCATAATAGTAGTTTCAGGAGTAAATTCAGTGATTCATCACTTACCTGTAACACCCATTGTTCATCACAAGTGCCTTCCTTAATACCCATCACCCATTTAACCCATCCTCCTGCTCACCTCACCTCCACCAAACCTCACTTTCTTCTCTATAGTCAAGAGTCTGTTTTATGGTTTGCCTCCCTCTTTCTTCACTCCTACCTTCATTTAGTTTCTTAAATTCCACATATAAATGAAATCATATGGTATTCATCTTTCTCTGACTTTGCTTAGCATAATGCTTTCTAGTTCCATCCAAGTCATTGCAAATGGCAAGATTTCTTTCTTTTTGATGGCTGAGTGATATTCCATTGTGTGTGCGTGTGTGTGTGTATGTGTACACATCCCACATTTTCTCTATCCATTCATCAGTGGATGAATGTTGGGGCTCTTTCCATGATTTGGCCATTGTAGATAGTGCTGCTATAAACATTGGGGTGCATGTATCTTTTTGAATCAGTATTTTTGTATTCTTTGGGTAAATACCTACTGGTGCAATTGCTGGATCATAAGGTAGTTCTATTTTCAAATTTTGATGAACCTCCATACTGTGTTCCACAGTAGCTGCACCAGTTTGCATTCCCACCAACAGTGTAAGAGGGTTCCTCTTTCTCTGCATCCTCACCAACATCTGTTTTTTCCTGTGTTGTTAATTTTAGCCATTCTGCCATTCTAAGGTGATATATCATGGTAGTTTTTATTTGTATTTCCCTGATGATTGATGTTGAACATCTTTTCATGTGTCTGTTAGCCATCTGTATGTCTTCTTTGGAAAAATGTCTATTCATGTCTTCTGCCCATTTTATAATTGGATTATTCATTTTTGGGTGTTGAATTTGTTAAGTTCTTTATATATTTTGGATACTAACCCTTTATCAGATATGCCATTTGTTAATATCGTCTCCTGTTCCATAGGCTCCCTTTTGGTTTTGTAGATTGTTTCCTTCACTGTTCTGAATGAACTTGATGGAGTCCCAGTAGTTTATTTTTGCTTTTGTTTCTGTTTCCTCCAGAGACATATCTAGTAAGAAGATGCTCTGGCCAATATCAATGAGGTCACTGCCTGTGTTCTCTAGGACTTTTATGGCTTCAAGTCTCACATAAATTTGGGTCTTTCATCTATTTTGAATTTATTTTTGTGGATGGTGTAAGAAAGTGTTCTAGTTTCTTTTTCTTACTGTTGTCCAGGTTTCCCAACACCATTTGTTGAAGAGACTATCTTTTTTCCACTGGATATTCATTTTTTTTGCTTTGTTGAAGACTAGATGACCATAGAGTTGACAGTCCATTTCTTGGTTTTTTATTCTGTTACATTGACCTATGTATCCATTTTTTGTGCCAGTACCATACTGTCTTGATCACTATCGCATTGTAATATAAGGTAAAGTCCAGAAGTGTGATGCCTCCAGCTTTGGTTTTCTTTTTCAAGATTGCTTTGGCTTATTCAAGTCTTCTGTGGTTCCATACAAATTTTAGGATTGTTTGTTTTGACTCTGTAAAAAATGCTGGTGGTATTTTGATAGGAATTGCACTGAATGTATAGATTGCTTAAATGTAGTGTATAAGTTTTAACAATATTTGTTCTTCACAATCTATGAGCATGAAATGTCTTTCCATTTCCTTGTGACATCTTTAATTTCTTTATCAGTATAGCTTTCAGAATACAGGTCTTCCACATCTTTGGTTAGGTTTATTCCTTGGTTAGGTTTGGTTAGGTTTATTCTTTTGGTTTTGGTGCAATTGTAATTGGGATCAATTCCTTGATTTCTCTTTCTGCTGCTTCATTATTAGTATATAGGAATGCAACAGATTTCCATACATTGATTTTGTATCAAATGACTTTGCTGAATTTGTGTATCAGTTCTAGCAATTTTTTGGTGGAGTGTTTCTGGTTTTCTATGTAGAATATGAGGTCATTTGCAGATAATGAAAGCTTGACTTCTTCCTTGCCTGTTTGGATACCATTTATTTCTTTTTGTCTGATTGCTGTGGCTAGGACTTCTTATGTTAAATAATAATGGTGAGAGTGGACATCCCTGTCTTGTTCCTGACTGTAGAGGAAAAGCTTTCAGTTTTTCTACATTGAGGATTATATTAGCTGTGAGTTTCTCATATATGGTATTTAGGAGGTTGAGGTATGTTCCCTCTATCCCTATTATTTTGAGAATTTTTATCAAGGGTGGATGCTGTACTTTGTCAAATGCTTGTTCTGCATCTATTGAGGGGATCATGTTAGCCATATATTTTTGGTTAAAGCAGTTACATATTTTACTTCTAAGGTATAATTTTTTTGGTTTCAACTCTTCATGGTAATTTCTGAGAATAAAGTGTTCTTATGTTATCAGAAAGTATTTCTGTAAATGTATCACATGTAGTTAACCTATGGTGTCTAGCTATAAATTCTAATTTATAGTATCTTTCCTGGTGTAAAACTTTTTTTTATTGTTTCTGTCAAATATCACTGAAAGATTCTTGTTTTTGGTGTGTTAGTGAGCTTTGTGAACTTAAAGATAGCTCATGTTAACCTTTGGAAAATCTAAGGTTCTGATTTGGAGATGCCTTTCTTTGGAAAATACTGCATTTACTATTTGGGGTATTACCTTAGGAAAACTTAGTTCCACTGTAGGGATCCAAGCAGAATCTGGGGATGTCAACTGTAATTCTCTCTTTGCACAGTCATTGGTTGGGAATATATGTTTGACTTCTCCCTCATATCTTCCAGAATGCTTATTGTATTTGTTGGTTTATCTCTCTATTTAAACCTTTGTCTTCTGAAACTGTCAGCATGACAAAAATTATATTTGGTGCAAGATCCAGTTGTTTCACTGAGGATATGCTTTAAGGTTATCTTTTTCACTAAATGGCTCAAAGTGGAAGTTTCCTAGGTTATTGCATTTTTGCCAAAAAAATTCTACTTTTTGCAAACAACTGTATGATTATAGAAATAGTAAAGATGAATTTTTAAAAATAGTACCACTTTGAAGATAACTTGGCTAAAATACAGTTTATTCAACTTTATGTTACACATGGAATATGTAGCCATTATAGTCAGATTAAATCTATTTAAATGGTCAAAATTGTAATCAGAATATTCTTCTTCAGTTATTTGCATAAAATAAGTTCATTCATCTTAATGGGACAGCCATGAGAAAACAACCCCTACTAGTAACCAGGTTCACTTGCCACACTGAAAACATGCCAAAGTACATGAGCTTTCATCATTAAAATAATTTTATTTTGAATGCCTACCTATTTTCCAGACATGGTCTAGGTTTTGGGGTTACTGAGATTAATGAAGTCTACTGTCACATTGTACTTAACATCCTAGGGATGGAAAATAGAGCCAGTGAATAAAGATACAGGACAAATTGGAACTAAATGCAACAAAGAAAATAGGGTTATATGATAAAGAGTGAAAGGGAGTATAATTGACTATTTGGATTGTATTAGGGTGATGACTTCACTGAGGAGGTAGGTGTTGATGATTCTGATCTAGGGAGAGTTAAAACAAAGCCTGAGCATGTGTGATGGCCCAGAGGGATGATGGAGTTTGACATGTTCCCAATGGAGAAAAAAAGAAGTCTGTATGATTGCAGCATGGTGATCTGTTCTTAAGAGTGTTATGACATTAAAGAGAGAAGAGGGGAGATTTCAAATCACAGTAAAGTATTTGGGTTATATCTTAAGTGCAGTGAGAAGACAGTTTCAATTGGTTGAATGATTATATATTTACATATTTATATTATATTCATAATTGTACATTGTATATTAAAATTTTAATATAATTTATACTTACATTTTAAAATTACTTAAAATTAGATAAACATCATATTAATAAATATCTTAACATTATATTAAACTTTATCTCACATGGACTTAAGAACCACCACTGAGAACTCCTGAGAGTTTTGCCAGAAAAGGGAAAGGAGGTTGTGAGCTAGTCAGCTACCTGACATAACTCCTGATTATTTTCATCAGATTAAATATATGGACAATTTATTCCAAGGATCCTTTAGTCTTTCCTTTTGAACAGCTTTATTGATATGTGTAATTTATTGTATGCTTGTTTTATATCTAAAATGTACAATTTGTGATGTTTTGACATATCTGTACAGCTGTGGATCCATTATCACAGTCAGTAAGATATCCATTACTCACAAAAGTTTCCTCATGATCATTTCTGATCCCTTATTCCTGCCCCCTTTCCCAATCCCAGGCAGTTACTGATTTGCTGTCACTATTGATTAGTTCTGTCACTATGTATTAGACATTTATATAAACTGAGTTACTCAGTATGTTTTCTTAAGTCTGTTTTCTTAGAATAATTGTTTATGGAGGTATCCATGTTGTATTAAATACCAATGAATAGTTGCTTTTTATTGCTGATGAGTATACCATTCCCTGCATATATTGCAATTTGTTTTTCCATTCACCTTTTGATAGACATTTGGATTGTTTTCAAATTTTGGTTGTTACAAATGAAAGTACTTTTAACTTTCAAGTGTTTTGAGTTCAGGTGTTTGTATGAACATGTGTGTTCATTTCTCTTAAGTAAATACCTGGGAGTGGAATGGCTTGATCATTAACTCTTTTTAGGAACTACCAAACTTTTTTCCCAAAGTAGTTGTATCATTTTCATTCCCATCAACAGAGTATAAGAGTTCCAGTTTTTCCAAATCTCCAACATTTGGTATGGTCAGTCTGTTTAATTCTGGTTATTAGAGAAGGTATGTGATGGTATCTTGTCATTTTAATTTTCATTCCTCTGTTCACTAATAATGTTGATCATCTTTCTTGTGATTATTTGCTTCCATATGTCTTCTCTGGTTTACATCATTTCTTGTGTTTTATTTTTTTATTTTTATTTTTTTTAAAGAATTTATTTATTTATTTGACAGAGATCACAAGCAGGCAGAGAGGTAGACAGAGAGAGAGGAAGGGAAGCAGGCTCCCTGCGGAGCAGAGAGCCCAACTCGGGGCCTGATCCCAGGACGCCGGGATCATGACCCGAGCCGAAGGCAGAGGCTTTACCCCACTGAGCCACCCAGGCGCCCCCATTTCTTGTGTTTTAATCAGTATTACAGTGTTATCCTAGTAGCAGATATTACAGAAAAGAATATTTAACTTCCTTTTAATGTTGTATTTTCTTTTAAGGTAAGTTATTAATCCAACCATTCATTCAACGTGAGTTAAGTGAGTACCTAGTTCAAGCACTGGGGATGCAATAAGAGTGAGACTCTGTACCTGTTCTCAACTATCAGATACAGAAATTTTCATTTAAAATCCAGTGATTATAATTTTATAATTACAAATTTCCTTTTCATTATAATTTTCATTTAAAATCCAGTAATTGGGACGCCTGGGTGGCTCAGTGGGTTAAAGCCTCTGCCTTCTGCTCAGGTCCTGATCTCAGGGTCCTGGGATTGGGCCCCACATCGGGTTCTCTGCCCAGCAGGGAGCCTGCTTCCTTTCCTCTCTCTCTGCCTACTTGCTATCTCTGTCTGTCAAATAAATAAATAAAATCTTTAAAAAAAAATTTAAAAAAATAAAAATCCAGTAATTATAATGTATTTCCCTAACTGGCAATTTATGATTAACTTTTGTAGATGCTTTCTATAAGGTTAAAAGGTAAGTATGATACTAGTACATCAGATTCTGCCTCCGATTTCAGAGCTCAAACTACCTTTGGGAAAGTAGGTAACTAAAAAGTATGATAGCAGAAAGTAATTTACAAATGAAAAGTATTAAAAATAAATGTCCAATAAGCATTGAGGGAAGAGTTTCTGGAGGAAGCTGGACTTTTAGCTTTTAGAAATAAGAAAATATCACTAAGAAAATAGTATGAAGGGATGAAATAAGTGAGGTAAGAGGCTACCTTATTCTTTGTTTTTAAAAAGCAAAGAATATGCTGGATCAATTGGGCTATTTACCTGTGAATCATGAGTTTACACAGTGTTATACTGACTACAGGCATTTGATAATAAGTAAACAGTTTTTGGTAGTTTAATAGGATTTTTATTTTTTTCATTAATTTTTAAAAAATATTTTATTTATTTATTTGACAGAGAGACAGAGATCACAAGTAGGCACAGAGGCAGGAAGAGAGGGGGGGAAGCAGGCTCCCTGCTAAGCAGAGAGCTGGATGCAGGGCTCAATCCTAGGACCCTGAATCTTGACATGAGCCAAAGGCAGAGGCTTAACCCACTGAGCCACCCAGGTACTGCAAGGATTTTTTTTTTTTTAAGATTTTGTTTATTTATTTGACAGAGAGATCACAAGTAGGTGGAGAGGCAGGCAGAGAGAGAGAGGAGGAAGCAGGTTCCCTGCTGAGCAAAGAGCCCGGGGCTCCATGCCAGGACCCTGGGATCATGACCTGAGCCGAAGGCAGAGGCTTTAAACCACTGAGCCACACAGGTGCCCCAACTGCAAGGATTTTTAATTACCAAGATTATCCTGTAGATTTTGGAAACTCAGCTAAGGTATAGTGCTCAGCATAGAAAGTAAAAAAGATAGAGGGCTGAGTATGTCAGTAAAAAATTTACTTTTAACCTTACGGACATCTTTAAAGTATACTCTGCTTTGCTCTGGAAATTTCACTTTTTCATTTGCTTTATCCTGTAACAGCTAAAACAACATTCTGAAATCTGGGGAAGTGTGATCTCTGGCCTCCTAGGATAGGAGAATTTTTAAAGTCTGTCCATGTTCTATGCTGGACTGAACACTAAGTACTTTAAATTAAAAGCTCTCTGGAAAAGGATAGTCTGCTTTATCAGTTCAGAAGTCAGAGGACATGGGCTATGAGATACTGATAATACTTATTCTAATGGAAAGGATTAGAAGATATGGAAGTTTCAGGCTGAAAGTCATTCGCTCACTAATATATAGCTTTTTTTTTTTTAACTTTTTTCTTTTTTTGTTTGTGATACAATAAAGTGTTCCAGTGCTATCCATTTACTACAAAACTGGGGCTTTGGGAGAACAAAAAGTACAGAAATAATTGCATTTTATGAATTCCTATTTTGTGCAGTTTCAAATACAGACTTTAAAAAAGATTGTAATCAGAGTATTCTACAGTCTATTAATATAACAAGAGGATTTTATTATAATTGAATGAAGAATATATACTTGAAGGAAAGAGGAGTATTTATTAGAAGTGATACATTTTTAAATATTTTTGATTGGGCATTGACACTTTGATTTATTACTTATAATGTCATAAAAATAGATTTGTTTATTATACCAAAAACAGACAAGCTGGAGGATAAATGAGACTAGATTAAAGAACGCATACATAAAAAGAGTATGATAAAAAGCAGATTTACACTTTGGCAGATAGAAAGAAAATCATTAATTTATGCCCTGTGGATTGACTGGATAATATCAGACCCATTTGTTTCATAGTAGTTATTTTCTGAAGAGTGTAATATTTCCTGTGACATATCTGAATCTACATATATGCTCTAGACTGGATGTTGTGTTGCCTCTAAGTTCATAATTTGAAACCTAATTCCTAATGTGAAATTTATTGGTGGGGCCTTTGGAAGGTGATTAGGTCATGGAGGCAGAGCCATTGTGATTGATATTAGTGCCCTTTTGAAGAAGGCCCTGGAGAACTCCACCTGCTTTTGCCCTACGAGGACATTCATGAACCAGAAAGCAGCCTCTCACCAATCACCAAATCAGCTGGCACCTTGATCTTGAACTTTCTACCCTCCAGTAGTGTGAGAAAGTAATTTATATTTATAAGCCACCCCACCTATGACATTTTCATACAGCAGCCTATATCATCTGTATCTATATCCATATCCATATCTATGTCTATGATCATCTATATCACCAGAACAATAGCTTACTGTTATAGAGTGCTAATATATTTCAGGACACCCTTCCTATGAAAGAAGAATGACTTTTAAAATTTCAGTTCTGGGGGCATCTAGGTGGCTTAGTTGGCTGGGCACCCAATTCTTGCTTTTGAGTCAGTTCATGGTCTCAGAGTTGTGAAATCAAGCCTGGCATCAGGCTCTATACTCATTGAGGAGTCTTCTTCCTCCCCTGCCTCCAACACCCACTTACTTGCTTTCTTCCTCTCTCTCTCTCTCTCAAATAGATATTAAAAAAAAAATTAGTTCTGATTTGTTAAACTGTCAGTCATGGTGTTGGGTAAGGTGAGAGGTGGGTATATGATCCAACTTAAAAGGCCATTCTTTATTATACTTCAGATATACTGAATTATCCTGTTAACCTTTTCATATGGCTACTAACAAAAACAGAATTCAAGTGTCAAGTTCTTTCCATTACAGTACTCTTCTTCCCAACTCTTTCTAAACCCCCATTCCACTTTACAATTCTTCTTTTCTTGTACAACAAATACATTTGTTATAGTGTAAAACTTAGCCAAAGAAAGTGCTTGTTATCTGAAAATAACTGGTCTGAGTAAACACATAGAAAATACCTGTAACTTTTAAAAAAAATAAATCCTCAATTGATTTTTGGTCAATTATTTTGTTTTTGTTTTTTGTTTTTTCAGAATGAGTTACTCTATTTTTTTGATTCCCTGTTTTTTTAATTTAAATTAATTAGCAAATACTATATTTTTGGTTTCAGAGGTAGAGGTCAATGATTCATCAGTCTTATATAATACCCAGCACTCATTACATCAAATGTCTTCCTTCATGCCCATCACCCAGTGACCTATCCCCCACCCCGTCCCCTCCAGCAATCCTTAGTTTGTTTCCTATGATTAAGAGTTTTTTATGGTTTGTCTCCCTCTCAGATTTCATCTTGTTTTATTTTTCCTTCCCTTTCCCGATGCTCCTCTGTTTTGTTTCTTAAATTTCACATGAGTGAGATCATATAATTGTTATTCTCTGGTTGACTTATTTTGTTTATCCCAGTACCCTCTTAATTCCACCTACGTCATTGCAAATTGCAAGATTTTATTTTTTCTCCATGTTTGAGTAATATTCCATCATGCATATATACCAGATCTTTTTTATCCATTCATCTGTCGATGGACATCTGGACTCTTTCCGTACTTTGGCTATTATGAACATTGCTGCTATAAACATTGGGGTACAGGTGTCCCTTTGGATCCCTACATCTGAATGGTTCCCCCTTCTCTGCATCTTCACCAACATCTGTTGTTTCCTGAGTTGTTGATTTTGACTGGTGTGAGGTAGTATTGCATTGTGGTTTTGAGTTATATTTCCCTGATGCTGGGTGACAGAGAGCATTTTTTCATGTGTCTGTTGGCTATCTGTATGTCATCTTTGGAGAAATGTCTGTTCATGTTTTCTGGCCATTTCTTGATTGGATTATTTGTACTTTGGGTGTTGAGTTTGGGAAGTTCTTTATAGATTTTTGGGTACTAGTCCTTTACCTGATAAGGCATTTGCAAATATCGTCTCCCAATCTGTCCATTGTCTTTTGGTTTTGTTGATTATTTCCTTTGCTGTGCAAAAGCTTCTTAACTTGATGATGTCCTAATAGTTGATTTTTACCTTTGTTTCTTGCCTTTGGAGAGGTGTCTACCAAGAAGTTGCTGTGGCCAAGGTCCCAGGGGTTGCTGTGTGTTCTCCTCTAGGCATTTGATGGATTCCTGTCTTACATTTAGATCTTTCATCCATTTTGCATCTATTTTTCTGTATGGTGTAAGAAAGTGGTCCAGTTTCATTCCTCAGTGCTTGTCCACTTTTCCCAGCGCCATTTGTTGAAGAGAGTGTCTTTTTTCCATTGGATATCCTTTCCTGCTTTGTCAAAGATTAGTTGACCACAGAGTTGAGGGTCAATTTCTGGGGTATCTGTTCTGTTTTATTGATCTATGTGTTTGTTTTTGTGCCTGTACCGTACTGTCTTGATGATTACAGCTTTGTAATAGAGCTTGAAATCCAGAGTTGTGATGCCACCACCTTTGGTTTTCTTTTTCAACATTCCTTTGGCTATTTGAGGTCTTTTCTGGTTCCATACAAATTTTAGGATTATTTGTTCCAGCTCTGAGAAAAAAGTTGATGGTATTTTGCTAGGGATTGCATTGAATATGTAGATTGCTCTAGCTAGCATAGACATTTTAACATTTGTTCTTCCAATCCGTGAGCATGGAATATTTTTCCATTTTTTTGTGTCTTCCTTAATTTCTTTCATGAGCATTCCATAGTTTCTTAAGTACAGATCCTTTGCTTCTTTGGTTAGATTTATTCCCAGATATCTTATGGTTTTGGGTGCAATTGTAAATGGGATTGACTCCTTAATTTCTCTTTCTTCTCTCTCATTGTTAGTGTATAGAAATGCAACTGATTTCTGTGCATTGATTTTATTTCCTGCCACTCTGCTGAATTCCTGTATGAGTTCTAGCAATATTGGGGTGGAGTCTTTTGGGTTTTCCACATAGAGTATCATGTCATCTGCAAAGAGTGAGAGTTTGACTACTTTCCTGATTTGGATGCCTTTTATTTCTTTTTTTGTTGTTGCTGTATGATTGCTGAGGCTAGGACTTCTAGTACTATGTTGAACAACAGTAGTGATAATATACATCTCTGCCATGTTCCTGACCTTAGGGGAGAAGCTCTTAGTTTTTTCCCCATTGAGAATGATATTCATTGTGGGCTTTTTGTATATGGCTTTTATGATATTGAGGTATGTTCCTTCTATCCCTACACTGTTAAAAGTTTTAATAAAATGCTTTTTCTGCATCTATGAAGAAGAACATTTGGCTCTTGTCCTTTCTTTTATTTATTTGGTGTATCATATTGATTTGTGGATGTTGAACCACCCTTGCAGCCCAGGAATAAATCCCACCTGGTCATGGTGAATAATCCTTCTAAAATACTGTTGGATCCTATTTGCTAGTATTTTGGTAAGAATTTTTGCATCCATGTTCATCAGGCTTATTAGTCTATGGTCTATTTTTGACAGGGGTGCTAAAATCACTCAATAAGGAATGAATAGTCTTTTCAGTAAATAGTTTTGGGACAACCAGATATCCTCATACAGAAGAATGCAGTTTAATCCTTACCTCATAGTATATATAACAATTAACTCAAATGGATTACAGGCTTAAATTTAAAGGTTAAAATTATAAAACACTAGAAGAAAACACAAGAGTAATTCTTCATGACTTGGAGTTCCACAGTATTTTTTTGGATATGACACCAAAAGCATAAGCAACAAAAGATAGGATAGATAAAAAGAATTACATCAAAATTAAAACTTTGTCTTGTAAAGGAAACTATCATGAAAGTGAGAAGACAATTTGCTGAATGGGAGAAAATATTTGCAAATATATTTCTGATAAGAGAATAGAAATATACACACACATATATATATACACAAATAAATATAAATGTGTATATAACATGAATATATATAAAAGTGGTATATTAACTGTATTCTATAACTAGCTGTATTCCATTGCATCATTTCCTTTTATTATCAATATAAAAGTTCTCTAGCTTAACCTTCTAAAAGCTTAAAATTATACATAATATAAGGAGCCATAAGCAATTCACCAACAACTACCATTTAAAAGGGTATGGAGAAACTGGAGATTTCAAGTGATTTGTGTGGTTTGATTTCCTGTTTCTTATACCCACCTCTCCACCTTCATTTTTCTGTCTATTAGAAGCTGTGAAGATAATAAACAGAACAGACAAAATGGAAACAAGGTCTATTTAGCAAAATAAAGGCATTTTCCATTAGGAAACTCCCATAGTCCAAACAGAATATTAGTTAAGCTATTAGTACCCATACAGTTTATTACTTGACAGTATGTTTCTTTGAAGTTTACATGCTTGATAAATTGTAGTAATATCACCTAGTTGATGTTTTAAATCAAAATTTCATCCAAAATGTGATAAATTTAAATCCATAAATCTGATCTGAAAAATTATAATCCTCCCAACTTTCTTCACCATCTTTTTTTTGTTGTTGTTAAGATTTTATTTATTTGTCAAAGAGAGAGGGTGTAAGCACAAGCAAGGCAGGCAGAGGGAGAATCAGGCTCCCTGCTGAGGAGGGAGCCTCATGTGGGACTTGATCCCATGACCTGGGATCATGACCCAAGCTGAAGGCAGACGGTTAACCAACTGAGCCACTCAGGCATCCCTCTTTTCATAATCTTGACAACAATCCCTTAGTGGTCTTTATGCTGATAACATTTAATTATAAATGAATGTCATTTTATAAATGATAAAGCTTTATTTTATGAACTTTGAGTCAAATGTTGAAAAGATACACTTTGGTTGTAGATTTGTTCAAGTATCTGTTTCTCAAGAAAAAACAGTGTTTGAGTTACTTCATATATGAATTTTTAAAAATGAAATTTTCAGGTTTGTTGAATTAATAGCATTGTATGCAATTTTACTGTGTTTAGGACTATGGATTTAAAGTAAAAAAAAAAATTTTTTTTTTTTTTTTTATAAAAGTACTTTTAATGCATTTAAGACTGGTGCCACCTGCCTGGGCCCGGGCCCCTACTCTGCCCACCTCCACCCACAGGGCCGGTCCGCTCCTCATTTCTTCTTGGTCTTCACCAGCCCCTTCTGCACAAGGCTGCAGTACAGCTCCTGGATGTAGGTGTAGACGCACTTGGAGTCAGGCACCGCCAGCCGCACCATGTCGTCCACCTCCAGTAGCTGGGCGCAGTCGGCCAGTTTCTCTGCTGTGTCGAAGGCCAAGGTGAAGTTGTGCCGGCGCTGCGTGGGCTCCAGCGCTGCGTAGTCAAAGGCGTCGGGGAGAACTTGTGGATGAGGGCGCAGAAGGCCATGCCACTGCTCCAGCTCGAGGAGAAGTTCTGGATGTCCACGTGCTCGTAGTTTCTTGTCATGGCCCGGCACCACTCCAGGAGCATGTTCTTGACCCCGCCGATGGCTGCCCCTGCGGCCTTCGTGTTTCGGAACAGGGCGGTGGGGCCCGGAGTGTGAACTTTGAAGAAGGCATCTTTGAAATGGAATTTTCTGTTTGATTTTTCAAATTTTTTCTTCTTTAGGAATGATTTTATTTTTTAAATAAGGAAGTACATTATTTGAATTCGATCTTTTTTTAAAAAATATTTTTCAATCTGTAGTGTGGAAGACCTATTCTTTAACCTGAATTTCTCAATCCAAATGTTTCCCAAATAAAATTCAGCCATTCATAGGTAGGTACAAGGTTGCAAGGGTTTGATGTATGTAACTAATTCTTTATTTAAATTCAGCCTCATTTGTACCAGTTTTGAGATGCCTTGGACAGAGAATGAAGCACAAGGAATATCAATAGAATAGAAAATAAAAACAAGATAAAAAATACAAGCTTACCACCCCAAGTCCTACATTTTCATTACTCAGTAGTCAAATTTGACTGTAAATTGACGACTCAGTAGTCAAAGTTGACTGAGAAAGGAGACCTGATCTCTTCCATTTCAGTCATTGTTATAATTTAAAAAGTATATCCATTCCCATTACTTAATTCTTAAAGAAGTTTCTTATAAAGAACTTTATATAGGGAATATCAAATTATATGGTAATGGAGTTTTTGTAGTGACAAATTTCTTGGATTAAAGAAGACCTAACACAGAAACTTAACTCCAGGAAGATGATTCTAGGTTTCTGAAGGTAATATAATCTAAATCTTCTGATGGTTTAACTTGATTCAAGGGAAGAACACAAATATGTAGAAGACTGGCTAGATTTTTGTTTCTACAAATCATTTTTCATAAACCTACTTTATCAGAGAGATCAAAATTTCTTTTCTAGGGGCGCCTGGGTGGCTTAGTGGATTAAGCCTCTGCCTTCGGCTCAGGTTATGGTCTCAGGGTCCTGGAATTAAGCCCTGAATCGGGCTCCCTGCTCAGTGTGGAGCCTGCTTCCCTCCTCTCTCTCTGCCTGCCTCTCTGCCTACTTGTGATCTCTCTCTCTCTGTCAAATAAATAAATTTAAAAAAATCTTAAAAAAAAATTTTCTTTTCTAGACTGGACCCAGTTAAAAATACTATAGATAAATGTCTTGGTTTTATGTTGGCTATTCTGGTAAACTTTATTAATTATTTGCAAAGAGTGCTAGATACTAGCAGCCATGTCTATTTACTGGAACTTTTTAGTAGCCAGGTATAGAAAGAAAATGTGAAGATTGGAAGATGTTAAGATGGACTGGCAACTGTTTCTCAAACTCAGGAGAATTGTTCCTTTTCATAATTAATGTTGTCACACATTGAATTGAGGTGTAAGCCTCAATTTGTGTGTTCCTCCTTTTGAGGAGTATATCACTTAAAATTCTTTTGCTTATAAAAAACATAAAATATTCAAATAAGTATAAATATTAAAGTGAATTTATTGGATTATGTGGTAGTCAGAATTCTGTGAAGAAGCCCAAGATTCTCAATCCCTGGTATATACTATCTCCCAGTTACTTCATTAAACATGAGTCTAAATACTGCTGAAGGGATTTTGCAAATATAACTAAGGTCTCTAGTCAGTTGATTTTATGATAGGGAGATTATTTGGGTGGTTCTGAACTAATCACATGAGTCTTTTAAAAGTAGGTAATTTTTTTTTTTTCTGACTGGCTGAGGAAAAGAGATCTGAGGTACCAATGCCTGCTTGAGGAAAAAGGAGGCTATGTAGAAAGAAACAATTGAAGCAGCTCTAGAACCTGAGAGAAATTTCTGGTTGACAGGAAGGAAACAGAGACCTTAGTCCTACAACCACAAGGAATGGAATCCTGACAACAACAATGAGCTTGATGTTGATGAACTGGATTTTTAGTATACCAAAATATACTCAGCCTGGCCAGAAACCAGAAGATTGACTTCAGTTTTGTTATATCCTAAGCACAATGCCTGCCCAGAACTTTTGAAATACCAGAACTGTGAGCTACCAAATGGGTGTTGTTTTAAGTTGTTGTTTGTGCTAATTTGTTGTGCAGCAATAGAAAACTAATACAGCTAGATCACTGAAAATTCCAGTGGAAGGGTGGGGTGATCTTCAAATGTGATTTATAAGAGTTCAGGCTTCATTCCTCTGAAATTCTCATTGCTCTGTCCCCATATTTTCTTCCTAGGGGAAAATAGGCTATAGCAGCTCCAATTTGAAACCTCTAACTCCGGTTTACTCCAGGAATAGAGAAATAACCTCCTTATATATGTCAGCACATACAATCCCTAAGCTACCTTGATGATTAAAATTGGTCCAATCAGTGGGTAACCTGGGACTTTGTTGCTGAAGCAACACTGGTAGGCAGATTTCAGAAAAGTCACTTGAGTGAGAGTATATGAAATGTTCTACACATTTCTCATTCCTCCACTCATCTAAGCAGGTAAAAGTATTTCTTATGAGAGGAGCCTGATTTTTCAGCTAACTCTATAACAGTAGTAGAACTATACTTCCCGTATGTTAGTTCTTATTAAATGGAATACTGTTCTTCTACTTTTGGGTTAAATTCAAAGATATTTCTGGTACTTGGCTTTGGTGTTTCCCAGTTTGCCCACAGTTTGTTTGAAAGTATAAACTTCCAAAATATTCTAATTTCTCATTAAAATCTGACTGTCGTCCATTCCATTTTCAATGACAAATCTTTATTCTCCCCAAATTATGGACCATTTATCTTACTAGATATTCTATAGAGACTATATATTTCTTTCGTGGTAAATCAGAAGTCTTCACTTCTCGAGGCAATTTTCTGCATGAGGATGGTATAACACTCTATCATAGTATGTAGAATTTTTCCAGATAAAGGATTTTTTTTTTCACAAATCTGATTGACTTTTTTTTTTACCCTTGACCTCAGACATAAATTCATTATTATCTAGACTATATGAGTTATTGATTATCAATATAACCTTAAAACTACTTTAAAAATCTGGATAGGTCAGAATGGTCTCTTGATGAATTGTTTAATAACTTGTAATGGGATAAACAAGTGTTTAGTGTATCTTGTCCATCTTTTTATATATTATGTTCAGATAATTTTTTCAAATGAGTTCTATTAATGGCCCCTAGCAGTATTTTCATTCTTACCCCCAACCCAGCAGCAATCCATAGAGAAGAGAAAGGTAAGCATTTGCCTTCGTATTGGTGACAACTTTTTAAGGTCAAAAGCTGAAAATTTCTCTTATTAGTCTATTGACCTCTATCTAATTACTGTCTAGGAAGAATGATTTAAAATAAACATATTCCAAATCCAAATCAATTTTAGAAGGTGTTCTTCTGTGTTTTACTGAATTAAACTTCGTAAATACTTGTGGCGAACCAGAGCTTCTGGATTCCTAGGCAAGCATTTTGCAACCAATTTATCTTAAACTTCAGGAGTCATACTGGAGCAATGTTGAGGTTATTATCCATATTTGATAATTAAATGCTTTGAATGTCCTCATATTAAAGTTATCAGTGCTACTTATCTATTGATAGAACTAACCAAGGATTCTTTAAGAAAAGGTGGTATTATCACATATTTTCTTAACTTATCCTTCTGCTGAACTTAAGAGGCTTGATGTTTAAGTATGGATAGGCATTCTCAAATTTCATTAGGGAATAGGTTTTCTACACTCGGTGTGGCTGACAGTAGAGCATATTAAATCTATCATTTATACCCAATAATCAGCAAAAGTCTAGTTTTAAGAAATACTGTGTATAACTTGGGATTAAGCTAGTGGTTACAGAAAAAATTCTTGCATTGTATTGTTTGGCTCCTCCTCAGTTCTCCTTAGTACTTCTTAGTGTGAGAAAGTATTAAATAAAAGCAGACAATAAAACATGTTACTGTACTCACTAAGGGCCTGGGGTTGGGAGGAGTGGTGTTTTGGATAAGGCTTACCACATGGCAGTGTCCTCCCTGTGAGTTCCTATTGAAAATAGTTTTCCTCTCTTTCCATTCTAGGAAGAGCTGAGATTTTCCTAAATAACTAGTGTGGAGGGTGCCTGTGTGGCTCAGTGGGTTAAGCCTCTGCCTTTGGCTGAAGTCATGATCTTGGGGTCCTGGGATTGAGCCCCATATCGGGCTCTCTGCTCAAAGAGAGATCTTCTATTTGAAAGGTCATCTCTGATGGAAAGCACAGGTTTAGGAAGATGATCTATAGACAGGTGAGCTAGAAAGAGTTACCTATTTAGCCGACAAGATTAGCCAATTAACCCAGATGATGAGTGACTGAGCAGATATCTAAAGCAGATTATGATCACATCTGTTGTTCATTGTATTTGTTTCCTTCCCACCCCCCAAAGGTGGCTAATCTCACATCCTTTAAGTAATGAGGAACACAGTTTCAAATATGATGATCTAGCAAGACTGGTCTAAATTAACAGTTTATATCCGCAAATGGGAACGTTCTGTGCTTGTGTTTCACATTACTAGACAGGTATAATAAAGTATATAGCAATTAAAGCATAACAGATGCATACTTTTTTAATTGTATCATAATAATGGGGACTCTGTTAAAACAGTAATTCTCCACCTTGGATTTAAAAAAAAAAAATGTCAGCCCAATGCTCATTTAATAAGAAAAATAAATTACTGGCAGAAGTCACCTAATAAGAACCTCTATGAATATAGCCTGGAAATTTATATATCTATATATCTATCTTTGTCTATCTAAATGAATTTATAACATTTAAAAATATGTATAAAATCTTGAGGGCTGACTGATAAGAATCACTGTGTTAATATGAATTATCAAGACACAGAATAAAAATGTTACTGAAAACCTAGCTCTTGATCCGTCTCTGAACTGTTAAAGAAATGGTGATAGCTCTATATGTATTTGAAACATTCATATTCCCTAATATACAAATAAAATGAGTGTGAAAATTTAGGATTTTTTTCAAAGACCTTGTTTTGTATAAAAACAGAGAAGACCATGGTACATTTGGTTTTGTAATATGGGAGTTGAAAATGACTTTTCTTCCTCAGTGGTCTGAAAACCAAGACTGTTTAAAATAGAGCTCATCCTTAGAAGTGAGATTTTACTTCCTGAATACTAATCTGAAGTGTTTAATGGTAGAAAGAGGAGGAAAGAGAACAGGCCTTAGAGCAGCATCTTCCCTTGTCTTGCTAGTGACTCAATTTTTTTTTTTTTTTTTTTTATTGTGCCAGTTCCCAGAGAGACTCATTATAAAGCTGAGATTGAAGGAAGTAATTAATCCAGGAAGGTTGATACTGGTTTTGATGCATCAGAGACTTTTGGTTCATCTGCTGAAGTGTGAAAATAATGTTGTGGACTGCAAGATAGGAGGGAGAAATGACATGCCAGTCTTCTTGTACACATCTAACAATATACAAATTTAAAAATACCTTCCATTTGTAAGAAAACCTTTCTTAATTAGAAGCAGCCTGGAAAAAGATCAACTATTTAATCTTTCAGTTTAGTGGGCCAAATGTGTCCTTTTCAAGGACTCATGATAAAAGGTGCCTGAAATTTTTTTCTCTCCACAATTCTAAAATATATTCTGTGTAGTAATTACACGTTCAGGATTTATATTTCATGTATCATTAGTAACTGCCCCTTGCAACTGGTTTCAAGTGCTCATGATTTCCTTATGGAGTGCAAATATGTAGTAAGATAATGATGCTTTATTTACTTATTTTTAAATAATTTATTTTTTAGAGAGAGTGAGCGGAAACACAGTAGGATGTGGGCTCTGCAGAGGGAGAAGGAGGCTCCCCAGGGAGCTGGAGGCAGAGCTCAATCCCAAGACCCTGGGATTTGGACCTGACCCAAAGGCAGCCAACTGAGCCACCCAGGTGCCACGACAATGATGTTTTAAAGCATTTCTTTAGAAATATAGAACTTATAGAGCATTATTTTTTTCTCCAAGGTCTATAGATACATGTACAATTCAATTTGGGTTTGTTTTTGTTTTTGTTTTTGTGTTTTTTTTTTTTTTATACAAGAACTCTCCTTCTTTAGCTATAAGATATGTCACTGAAGAATTGTGCAATGAAGCACTCTATTTTGGGGGTTTATCTTTCATATTGCCTATCTGAATTTGAAATCATATATTGCTTACATGTTCACAATAATTTTTAATCTATTTCATTAAAACTGTTGATTTAACTCTAATTTGAGACTATTCTGCCATTAATTTCTTTGAAGTTATTTAATAACTGTAACTAGAAGTTAAAGCCTTGCTTTATGCAATGTAAATGAAGTCCTAGAAATTAGAGCCAAAGAGCCTATACCTTCATTATTTTATGACACAGAAGCTGAGAATCAGAGGTGAAATGACGGTAACAGTATTTAATAGCAGAACTAGGATGAGAAATACCTTCCAAAGAAACAGAGGAAAAGGACTTGTCCTTGAGTGTCCAATTTTTGCCTTGGGAGACTGATATAATCCCCACTGAACAAGATAAAGAAACTGAGGTTCAGGGAGGTTAAATAATTTAAAGTTCCCAGAATGGTGAATTTTAGAATTCAGATTAGATCCCTGTCTAAATCCAGGCCTGTCTCTTACCAGATCCCATGGAATAGCAGTTCTCTTTTAGCCATAAGACTTGCAGAATCCTGCGGTCAGCATAAATATGAGAAGAAAATAAGTGGTATGCATTAGGCTAGATGATTTAAATAAGTCAACTGATGATAGTGGTATGAAGTCAGTCATTTTCAACTCCCATATTACAAAGCCAGAGAGCAAGAAGTGATAGAAGGGAAGAACTGAAGGAAAAAAAACAAGAGTCCCTCTCTTTCTCCCCAACTTCCCCTTTCCTCTTTCTTAAGAATTTTTTTCTTCTAGTTGAAGACATTCTGTATGACTGTGAGATGTCTCTAAATATCACTGTAAAATCATCACTATATAGTGTTCCATGTAACTTGAGTCATGGAGAAAGGTAGTTTTTAAAAATTTTTTTATTTCTTTTCAGCGTAACAGAATTCATAGTTTTACACCACACCCAGTGCTCCATGCAATGCGTGCCCTCCACTATACCCACCACCAGGCTCCCCCAACCTCCCACCCCCACCCCTTCAAAACCCTCAGGTTATTTTTCAGAGTCCATAGTCTCTCATGGTTCATCTCCCCCCCAATTTCCCTCAACTCCCTTCTCCTCTCCATCTCCCCATGTCCTCCGTGTTTTTGTTATGCTCCGCAAATAAGTGAAACCATATGATAATTGACTCTCTCTGCTTGACTTATTTCACTCAGCATAATCTCTTCCAGTCCCGTCCATGTTGCTACAAA